>VDFB02051385.1:90735-154400 GCA_007258455.2 Sequoia sempervirens
TCCCTTGAATTATGTGCCCATGATCTTCAATGTGCTTTTCTTTTTGTTAGAAAAAAGTTTTTGGTAAGAGTAAAATAGCTTTGGTTATTGTTTTGATGAAAAAGGGATCCTAGGCCTAATGCACAAAACACTAACATCAATCCTTATTCAAGAGAGCATTAGGATGCAAATCAACAAGGTGATTGGATTGACTTTCAACCATGAAGGTGAGTCAATCAGACCTAGATCTGATCCTTTTGAGCCTTGGAAATTGATTGGAATTGAATTGCTTTAATCAACTTAATTACACTATATGCCCTAATCTGAAAATGCAAGATTTCGACAATAGAGAAAGTGTAACAAAAATTTATGATGCCAGATTTGAGAAAGGTAGAATTCTGTGCACCTGTGGTATAAATTTGAGCTTGATTTTAGAGGGTGTTTCATCTGAGGCTGCCATTGTCCTTGTTGATCAATTTCATTTTTGTTTTTGTAGTCCTTTGGTGTCAAATCAGAGCTTCCGTTCTCCGCTTGTTGCACTGTCGGATCATTGTTGAATAATTTTATAGTTGGACTTGGCTCAAACTCGGCTCGAACTCGGCTAGGGTGACTTGACTCAGGACTCGAGACTCGGCACCCAAACTCGGCGTAGACTCAGCAAAATGAAAAAACCCTAGAAATTTAGAGATTTTTAAGGATTTAAAACTTGTTTCAAGCACCCTTTATTAAATAAACCTTAAAGACACAATAACATCATTAAATAGAAGCAAATTTGATCACTTACACAAGTATACATCGATCACATAAGTATAAAGTATCCAAATTTTAGTTGAGCTGTTGAAGGAAATAGCACACTTAGATATATAAATATAGTCAAATGTATACAAAATTCATGGAATATGAAATCCATGACATCAAATGTTCCATACAAATATGAAATATCAAAACAATAACTACAAGTCTATGGCATAGTGGAGCCATCATCCTTCCTACGAAGGCGTCTAAGTGTCCTGGATGATGTAGCAGCTGCAACCTAGTCTCTGCCTGTGTCTCCATGCCACTCTCACCAACAACAGCTGTGTCTGCTCATGCTCTAGCCTCCTCCTCAGCCATGGCTACAACCTTAGCATCTCTATTGCCTGGTCCACCCAATCAAGGTCCTCGTCTCTAAAGACTGCATCTGTAGCCTTAGTGATCCACTTAGACTGTGGATCAACCTCCTCTAGCTTGATCGGGGTGGAGTCATGGTCAAAAATCTGCCTGTATCTGAGCCGAAGGTTGTAATGAACGTATACTAAATCATTCATCCTCTCCACTGTCAGTCTATTGCGCTTCTTGGAGTGTATGTGCTCAAACATACTCCAATTGCGCTCACAACCAGATGAACTGCATGGCTAGCTCAATATATGAATGGCAACATTTTGAAGGTTTATCAGCACCAAACATATGCCACCATCTATCTGAGATGAGAAAAAGAAGCAAAATCAATCTCATTGCCAAACTTTAATTTTCAAGTTTCAAGTTTCAAGTTCAACATTTAATAATAAATTATAATATAAAAAGAGGAAAATTATGCCCTTAAATATATTTTTACTTGGCTATAATGTAGTCCTACTATCTTTGCACAATTGACGTGCAAAGAGTTCTCCTTGTGCTTTAGTAAAAGTGACTATCTTGTGCACTATTTGTGTAGTAATAGCAGGCAACATCCGCTCTATCATCGAGTATAGCCCACTAAGAACCTCATTATTTGCATGGAAATCACGACTGAATTGGAAGGCCGGATTTAGGAAACATGCAGCTGCATGGAGGGGCCTATGAAGTTGGTGGTGCCATCTCCTATCAATGATCTCCCAAATGGGATGATACTTATCC
Organism: Sequoia sempervirens; assembly: GCA_007258455.2. NCBI lineage: Eukaryota > Viridiplantae > Streptophyta > Pinopsida > Cupressales > Cupressaceae > Sequoia > Sequoia sempervirens. The sequence continues at coordinate 92,590 of VDFB02051385.1, forward strand.
TCAACTCCACCATAGATGGATCTAATGGCCTCTTTGGCCCTATCCATGCCCTCATATATGTAGCCCATTGCGGGCTTCTCCCCATCAACAACTCGTAGGAGAACTAGCAAGGGCTCAATAAACTGCAAACATTGTGAAACATTAGCTTAAGTAAGTGTAAACGAAAATAAACAAATAAAAGTAAAATATGAATAAAAATAAAAACATAATGAAGAATTAAATTTCACCTTCACAATCTCCTCTGTTGGTGCCCAAAACCTTGGCTCATCAAAAATGCAATTTGTCACATCAATCCCTGTAGTGGTCGTAGCATAGGAGGAGGAAGTCCACTCTTCACCAACAAACATACGCCTCAAAGACGCCTTTGACGGAATCAAGGATTGTAATGTGATAAAATTTGTGGCAAATCTAGTGATGCCAGGACGAGCCAACTCCCTCAACTCCGTGTATTGCCTCATTAGGCTAAGGACCCATGTGTGATTGTATACAAATGTGCAAATGTTTTTTGCCGCATCTACACATGTTTTGATCCACGAGAGCTTGCCAAGATCCTCCTATATGAGGTCAAGGTAGTGGGTGGCACATGGAGTCCAAAATGTAGTTGGGTGCCTCTCCATCAAAAGTCTACCAACAACAACATAATTTGCTGCATTATCGGTCACCACTTGAACCACATTTTTTTCGCCCATCTCAACTATGACCTCCTCTATAGCCTTGCAAAGGTATGTGGCATTTTTGACATAAGCGGAGGCATCAATGGATTTTATGAACACGGTGTCACCTGAAAAAGAAGCAAAGCAAATTATTCAATAAATTAAAAAAACATAAATCAGCCATACTAAGCTTTAAATCAAATTCAAATTTCAAATTATTCAATGCATTGAGGGAAGTACAATTACTTGTGGAAGAAACTAGAAAATTGAGCAACGTCCTATTTCCCCTATCAGTCCAACCATCAATCATGATGGTGCAACCAATCTTGCTCCATTGCAAGTGCTGCTCCTCTATTTGTGCTTTTACATCTGCCACCTTTTGAGTCAAGAGTGGGCCTTTTAATTCATCTTCGCTAGGGGCTTTGAACCCCGCCCCACATATGGCTATTGCATCAACCATATTTTGCCAAAAGGGAGACTTAAAACATGTCATAAATAAATTAATAAGATACTTAGATAAGTATTGTAAAATGAAAAGTTTTTAACTTTAAATTTGAATTCTAAAATGACATACATCTAGATTCTAAATATAAAAATTCATGAGACAAAGATATTAAGAATCAACTATCAAACTATAAATTTTAAAACAATTAAACAAAAAAGAATACTTGGCTACATGGAAGGGAATGGTGCAATAGTACTAGAAGTCTACAATTGATTTCTTGGCTGCATCATGTGCCTCCTTGTTCTAACCCATGCTCTCAATCGATGGTTGAGAACCAAGAGTATTGCGTGGTACAAAATAAGAATCCACCCTAGATTTGCGAACTCTAGGGCCAATGCTAACACTCCCACTACCACTAGCAGTAGCGGCAATGCTAGGACTACCCATAGCACCAAGACTAGCAGAAGCACTAGCACTAGGACAAAATGAAGGCATAGAAGAAGCATCTCCAACACCACCAATGCTCGCCAACTCCTCCCTCTGCCTCTTTTTCATTTCTTTTTGCAATTCAAATGATTCTAATTGCACTGGCACCTCACGAATAGCCTCAGGAGGTGCAAGAGTGCAGCCCATTGCATCATGGACGGGTATGCATGCATTATGGTATTTCAATCTGTTTATGCCTCCATGAAAAAGTGTTTTGCAATATTTACATTTGGCCTCTCCTTTTTTCTGCCTGGGAAAGATTTCAACATGTTTCCAAGTAGGGTCTTTTCTGCTCGGGGTTTGAAACATTGTGAAAATATGGTTTGAATTGTTTATGAAGGCTGCTGCAATAACAAGTAGGGTTTTTAAAATTATTTAAGTTACAAGTAGGGTTTGTAAAAAAAAGAAATTGAAACTCTAAAAAGCAATGATTTTACAATTTACAATGAATTTTTTGTTTAAAAAACACAAAAAAACCAATTAAAATCAAGCTTACCTCTTAGATTAGGTTTGAAATGCAATGCAAACTCCTTCCAATCGCTGGTAGTGAGCCCTCAATGCACCTTCTTGCTGGTATGATGCTTCCTGAATGCTATCTGATGATGGATTTGTCTTCAACTTCTTGCTGGTTGCCCTATAGTGAACTCTTGTTTTTCCTCACAACTCTCATTTCTCCTCCTATTTTGCCAAGTAAATGAAATGAAGTTGCTTTTAGGGTTGGGGAGAAGATATAAGTAAAAAAAAAAGAAGCAAATTAGTTGACTATTTTTTTTTTTTTTCACTCAACACTGTCAGTCGAGTCCTGTTGACGGGGCTCGCCTAGATGCGGCGAGTCCGGTGAGGACTCGGCCAGGTGCACTTGCCGAGTCTTGGCGAGTCTTGTTACTGTGGTTTGAATGCACAATGAATAATTGGCCTTCAAGTTTCTCCCAATCTTCTTTAGATTTGAAACTTGTACGTTCAAAGAGAGAGGAAGGGTTGTGCCATTTAGAGGCTTGCCTCAGTCAAACCTTGTGTTAGTGTTTCCACTTTTACAATGGCAACAAAAATTTGGTTGGGAGAAGATATAAGTAAAAAAAAAAGAAGCAAATTAGTTGACTATTTTTTTCTTTTTTTTTTTTGCTTTTTTCACTCAACACTGTCGGTCGAGTCTTGTTGACGGGCTCGCCTAGATGCGGCGAGTCCGGCCAGGACTCGGCCAGGTGGACTCGCCGAGTCCTGGCGAGTCTCGTTATTGTGGTTTGAATGCACAATGAATAATTGGCCTTCAAGTTTCTCCCAATCTTCTTTAGATTTGAAACTTGCACGTTCAAAGAGAGAGGAAGGGTTGTGCCATTTAGAGGCTTGCCTCAGTCAAACCTTGTGTTAGTGTTTCCATTTCTACAATGGCAACAAAAATTTCGACACCAGATTTGAGAAAGGCAAAATTCTGTGCACTTGTGGTATAAATTTGAGCCTGATTTTAGAGGACATTTCCTTTGAGGGCACCACTGTCCTTGTTGATGAATTTTAGATCTGTTTTCGCAGTCCTCTGTTGTCAGATTGAAGCTTCCGTTCTTCGCTTGTTGCACTGTCGGATCATTGTCGGATAATTTTGTAATCGAGTTTCTGTTTGTTGTCAAGGTGTGGGGTTTGAATGCACAATGAATAATTGGCCTTCAAATTTCCCCCAATCTTCTTTAGATCTGAAACTTGCACATTCAAAGAGAGAGGAAGGGTTGTGCCATTTAGGGGCTTGCCTCAGTCAAACCCTGTGTTAGTGTTTCCACTTCCACAATGGCAATGTCAATGATAGAGAGCCTATCCTTTTGAAGGATAGGGCTAAATAATAGAAAAAGAATGATAAATCAACAATGGACTGCAACTCACCACCCTTCAATGGTTTCCTTGAAGGATTGAAGTCATACACATCTCCTCAAGGCTTGGATCTTGCTTGCTTGCTTGAATTGCTTGAAGACCTACAAGGGTTAGATCTCACAAACAATATGAAAACATAAACATGAATAAATTCACACACACTTTGATGTGATGCTTGGATCTTGAATTGCTGCAATAAATCTGTGAAATTTTACTCTTGACTTGCTTGATAATGCTCTTGACAATAATTTCTCCAATAATTTTCTAGACAATTTTAAATGATGCAATAACTAGGTATTTATTTGCAATTATTCTAATTTCTCAAAAATTAAATCTTGATAGCCGACTTTGGATATTTTGAAATTCAATTAATAAAATTCTGCCTCCGACATATTCAAATTTGGAACCAAAAGAGGGGGACATAGGTGCCTAGGGAGCCATTTCCCCAAGGGCCCAAACCTATTTTTTAGGAATTAAGAAGTTGGGGCAAAGTATTAAATGAATGCATTTGTTTTGTGCTTGCAATTTGTCAGAAAACGATAAAATGGGCCACAGGATACATAATATAGGAAATTAAATGTTCAATTAGGTCCCATTACTTAGGGGGAAGCAAAACACAGTGTGAAATTGTCAAGGGTGACAATTTACGACGCTATAGTTATCATATAATAAAGTGGTACTTTTCCCAATACTTGGATGAAATTCTTCCATTGATCTTCAAAGCCACATTGATTCTTGTGGATCTACTTTTGTTTTTAGCCTTTTAATTAAAGAGTCATAGAAGGTAGCTTGTATAAGTATCACCCCATCCATGGGACAACACTTGTGCCATTTTATTTTGAAGTTATAGTTTGAGGTGGACTTCCTATAAATAGGATCATTGACAAAGTCAATAACACAATAATGAAATAGGTTTTATTCTTGGCGTAGAAATAATAAAAGGACCATAATTGATTAATCTTTTATATACTTTTAATGTGTATTTATCATTTATCAATGATTATATAGTAATCAATAGATGCATTACCTATTATATATGTAATGTTTAGTTTAAATATGGTAAGGTCAATCAAACTTATTACAAGGCAAGTTTTTTTTATATGACAAACTTATGGTATGATTACATATCAACCTTAATAGGTATAACATTTAGTTGATCATTTCTTAAGTACACATTTTGTTTGGAGATATTTGTAATTAATCCTAGAATATTGCTAATACAATGGAGCTATGATGATATTACAACTCTAAAAAATAATGATAACTTGTTGATCTTTACCATGGAAATCATGAAGGCATGAGATTTTCATAATCAAATGTATTTATAAATTCTATGTTATTCAAGGAGGAAAATAATAGTGGACTAAACATATAGTAATAAGTGAGCTATCATTTCCAAGTTGTGCTCCCTGGACAATTTATTAGGATGAGTTGACAACTGTCATGGACTAGAATGATGATGTATCTTTTAGTTTTGAGATATTTAGGAGACATTTGGTGGCAAAGGAAGTATATTATATAATTGATACTCTTGGAGAAAGATTGTTTGAGGGATGTAATCATGCATAAATATTGAAATTTGATAGACACAAATGTAGTAGTTGCCACCAAGAGAAGACAAGAACAACATGAATTTGTTGCTTTTCACATTGAAGAGCATTATATAATCAAAATTTGGCTTGGATGGGTGGTATATGAATAGTGACAAAGAGAAGAAATAAAATTGAGGGTTGGTCGAATTGTACATGTTTATTTTGAGGTCAAGATGCTCACAATCTTATCTTCCTTCCTTTTCTAGTTCAGTTGACATCATAATGCCGTTTGCTTTTTGGTTGGGAGAGATATTATAGAGCATCATGCTATTTGAAGATGATAGAACACAATGATTGTGTTGGGTTACAAATTCTTTGAAGTTTCTAGTAAAATCTCATCGCTTCTCAATTGAATGTGTTATCTATTAAAGTTTGGAATGATTGTACAAGGTGGGTGTATTGGTTATATATTGTAATTCACTTTCAATATGAACCATCGCAACAAAAATATATATGAACTATTGCAACCAGAGATTCTTTATATGGCACCTTGAACATGCATTATGAAGTAGGTCTAAAAGATTCAATTGACATTCTTTTGTTAATGCTTAGAAAATGAAATTTATGTCTTATGGCTATTTAAATGAATAACAATAATAGATTCAGATTATGTAAAAAAAGGAAAATTGTGTCAAATATTTTAACTACATCACTCAAGTATCACCTATAGAAAATGATTAGTAATTCCTAATCTGCCCTGATACCATGTTAGAAATTAGGATCTTAGGTTACTAATATCTACAAATAAATATAAAATAAATAAAATTAGAGTTAAAGATATACAGATTAAACACATTACACAATATATACATGGGGAAAACCCTTCTAGGTAAAAACCTTTTTAAAAGTATCATTTTATTATAACACGCTTACAATATGGTCTATTAAAACATAGACCAAACTTGGGGATATCACTTCTCCTCACTTCCGCATGGCCAATAATACCTCTTTTGCATAGTGATAGAATTCACTAGAAATCTTCAAATTCATTTTTCTCAATGAGAGAGAACCCCCCTTAAATATAGGAGAAGGGGTGGCAAAATACCTGAAAGGTTATTAGTTACATATATTCAAAACTGCTATTTATAAATAATTAATAATCTAATAAAACAGTTAATAATCTAATAGTTTATTAGATTATAAATTATTTAAATGATATATGCTTAAGGTTTTAACTTTTATAACCAAACAATATATAAATGTTATAAGGGTATGACCACTAATAACATTATGTTATAACAGTCCGTTGCTACTGCAGCTTTTTCACCAATTGGATTTGGATGTTTAACGAAATTTAAATGGCAAACTTACACAAGATTAGCAATTGTAAGTTTGTAACCTATTAATATTTTTGTTCTAAATCCTATTTTTTCAAAGTAGATTCAGCCTAAGAAACAAGGGAATTTATTTTGGCGTAGTTATCTAGGATGAAATCCAACTTCAACAGCACCCAGTAGAAATTGCAGTGTTACCTGGGGACGCGTCCCTGGGTCTAAATCCCCCCGTCCCCATCCCGGAAATGTCCTGGGGATAGGGAACGGCCAGGGGATGGCAGCAGTGTACTATGTTTAATATCACATGCATATTCACAATGAATTCTAAATTCTGAATGAGTATTGAGTATTGACATTGAATTCTTAACACAAATGTTATATGCTAAGTTTCTATAATGTATATATGCATGCTTTATCCATGTTTTCATATGAATATTTAAAGTTTCCCTATATATTTTAAATTTTTCTATATTTTATATAGTCGTACCCCCGTCGTCCCAAAATTTGACCTGAAAAATCGGAAACTTGGGGACTCGTCCCGCCGTTCCCTGCCGTCCCCGTCCCGGAAACTTGAGGTAACATTGAGAAATTGAATTGAACTGAGGTGGGCCCTTTATAACTGCATATTTTCCATCAACTGGACTTGACCCTGCAACATTCAAGGCAAATTGTAGAAAACAAACTTACTAAAGGTTAGTAGTTGCCAAGTATAAATGTTTTTGTTTTAAATTCTGTGTTTTCCACTTAGACTCTAGAGTTAGTCTATGAAACATAGAATTAGCCTATAACACATTTTTAAATACGAAATATTAGCCAAACCTTATGTAGAATTTCACCAGCAGTTATGCTTGTAAAAAAATTCATCACTTCAAATTTTCCAGATGTTTATCTGACACAAGACAAACGTGCTACTAAGATTAAACAACCAAAATTTAAATACTTGAAGACCACATAGTGTTTTGGAGAGTGTGGACAAGTTATTCCAATCCCATACTTGAATTTTGGTTATTCCAAATACTAACATGGTTCCATGCAGCTGCATGCTGCTTGTTTTTACTTTTTAGGGAAATAAGTTGTTTCATGATTTTTTTTAATTATATTGTATAATATATATTATTTTTCTAAAGTGGTGGAGCTACAATTTAGGAATTTAGAATTTTAGCTGTGTGAAAAAAGGGACCGGATGTATGCAGCCATTGCTGAATAAAAAATGTGCCACATGGCTGCACATTGTTTTGACATTTCCCTCCATTTTTTTTTATTATATTGTAGAATATATAATATTTTTCTAAAGTGGTGGAGCAATTACAATTTAAGAATTTAGAATTTTAGCTGTGTGTGAAAAAAGGGACTGGAAGTATGCAGCCATTGCTGAATAAAAGATGTGCCACATGGCTGCACATTGTTTTAACATTTCCCTCCATTTTTTTTTTGATATATTAGTTTGGTGCTAATGGGGCCAAACCCAAAATACATTGATAGTTGTTAAAAATATGATCCAAAATTACAAAAATTACATTCTCTGCCTCATGGCAGTCCTTGTGAATGATCACTACGCATCAGCTTCTCCTTCACCTAACTCCTCCAGCTCTACTTGTAGTCTTTGCTCCGCAAGAAGGGCAAGCACCACCAACATTTCCAACAGTCTGAATGCTCCCACAATCTCCTTTAGCAATGCGATATTTCCTGTCACCTCCAGTGTTCGTGACTCTATGTCCTTCCCCACGCTCCAAATCAAAAAGGTCACCCATGGCCTATTATACGATAAGGTGAGCTGAGGCCACACCCCTCTAGTTGTCCTGAGCCCCCGACCCATGACTGCCATGTCCAGATACTTGTCCATCTCCTCTCACCAGCGTGTTTTCACTAGTCTGCACATCAGCCATTTCAGTATCGCTTTGTCCTCCCTCACCTAGAGTAACCAGGCCATGAAAATGGATGCAATATTATTATTGACACGATATCAATATTTGGAGGCAAGATATTTGGTACCCAAAATTGCCTTGATGGCCTTGAGCGTCTCCACCTCCAGAGTATTGAAAATTTTCCTCAATTGGTGGTTTGTAATTTACCCCCTTGAAAGCCATTTGCCTTTCTTGCTTTGAGGCTTATGGTAGACTCCATTGCTTGCTTTGTCAAATTTTTTTTGTGCCTCGGGTATTAAAGTCATTCCACCGCCAACCTTGCCCCTTCATTAAATTTCGTTTGTCAGAGGCTTAAATGCCCCTCATCCTCCCGAGTCCCATCATCCATCCTCTACGCATGCAATTGAAATCGAATCTCCCAAGTCATTTCACCTTAGTTTGTTATCATATCAATGGCAATTTTAGACAACATATTTGCCTCCACATTTCCTTCACGGTAAATGTGTGTTACCTTAAAGTCTTCGAAGTAGGCAAGGCTTTCCAAAATTTGTGCGATGAATTTCCCGATCTTCCACTTGGGAGTTTCCTGTTGATGAATGGTGTTAATTGTGATCATTGAGTCCCCTTCCAAGTGAAGTTTTTGAAACCCATCCATCTGCATAGGTTTATCCCTAGCCAAGCTGCTTGCATCTGGGCTTCATTGTTCGCTCCCTCTGGCAATTTCTTGGCCTCTTCTGCAAGGATGTTGCCTAACTGTTCTTTTAGAATACAACCTGCTCCTGATGGCCTCGGGTTTCCCTTGTATGCCCCATTGAAATTTACTTTGACCCAACCTTCATCTGGTGGATGCCACTTTACATCGAGTCTTGGGTTGTTAGAGGGATTAGCTTGATACATCCCATAAACAGGGAAAACATTTCCCTCCAAATTTTACTTCCAAAAATATCTGCACTTTTGAATGAAAACAAAAAGATTTACCACATATTTACATTGAAACAAAAAAATTACAAATAGGCAGAAAAATATACAAATCATGGGACCATATATCCAAAAAGAAGCTCCTAAAAAACTTAAGCAGTCACTGCTAAATTTTTTAGCTAAGAAGCTGCATGGGACTTTGGTGTGAGTGGGCCTTGGTTGTTTTGTTCTGTTTTTGAGTTTAGCATAAGTGCACAAAACATTAGAAGTATGTAAGAAATACCGATCTTCAACATTCCATTTACTTTTGTAGAAAGGATCTTGCTTAAAAACTGCAAACAAACAAATGAATGAATGGACGTTTTGGGTCATACTTTGTGACCCATCATAATGAAATTTTCGGTGGTTCAATTTATCCTCTGGAAAAGTCTGAACCTGTGAAGGACGGGCAATTAGGTTGTCAAGCTGTCAATGGTGTGGTCCTAAGTGTGAGTTGTAGCTGATATATGTAATACTACAAAACTGAAAGGAAATAAAGAAATTGGAATAGCCCTTAAGAGAAAGGCTATGATAGTAGAATCCAATGCAACAGAATAACAATGACATGTTTCAAAGATCACAAGATTATTTTGGGAAACCCTTTTTGTAAAAAAAACCAGCAAGAAACGTAATACTGCTCAATATATTAACAAAAGTCTCCACAATATATTGAAATTTCCCTGTGCTGAACCAGTATTTGCAATCTTGTGCTAACCTGATAGCATGGACCACTTGTTCTCAACACAAATCTAGTTTAAACACAACATACAAGAAACCAGTTGGTTGAGTTAACTAAACCATAGTTCACAGACTTGGACTCGGTGAACCAAAAATTTGTGATTTGGCAAAAACTCGGCAGCTTAAAAAAGTACTTAATTTTATTTTTTTTAAAACACATTTTTGTTTTCTGCAAAATTTAGTTACAAAATGTATCAAATGACTTAAAAAACCATGGGGAATTGTTTTCTATTAGATTTGATTCTTGAATACAAAATCGCATCGTGATGCAAAGATGGATACAATAGTTAGTTGATAACTGTTATGAATTTATGATGATTGTCTTTGAAAATCATCTTCATAAATTACATATCTAGGCAAGTTTAAAATTACATTTTTTTAATAATTTTTTCTTCCTAGTTCTAGTGAAAAATTGTGGGGTAGAGGCTTTAGTCCTTGTGTTTTATAATGGCTCCCCACTTGGTGTAGAATACTATTCTTGTGGCTCCACCTTGTAGCTAAATGGCAATGACTCCTTTGCCACATCAATGTCATCCAATGACAATCCAATCTCCCTTGCTTTTGCTGCAGCCACATCCTCCATGACTTGCCTCTTGAAATGAGCAATCTCATCCTTTCTAAACAAGGATGGCTCATTATCTTGCATGGTCTAGTCATTATAGGGATCGATCTCATCCAAATCAATAGGCCGCCATTATTTTTCCTCCACCTTTCTTGAGTGAAGCTGAAGTTTGTATTGCAAATCTACTTGTATCCCTCTTGTAATAGTTTTGGATGGTCCCTTTGGCCTTATCCATGGCCTTATAAATGTATCCCATTGGGTTTTCCTTTTTGAAAGTTTTAAATAAATGATTCAATTTGAAATTTAAATTGAAGTTTGAAGTTACCTTGACAATCTCTATAGCTCGGTAGTGGCTTACCACTTGGTGTAGAAGACTATGCTTATGGCTCCACCTTGTAACTAAATGGCAATGACTCCTTTGCCACGTCAATGTCATCCAATGACAATCCAATCTCCCTTGCTTTTGCTGCAGCCACATCCTCCATGGCTTGCCTCTTGAAATGAGCAATCTCATCCTCTCTAAACATGGAGGGCTTATCATCTTGCATGGTCTAGTCATTGTAGGGATCAATCTCATCCAAATCAATAGGCTGCCATGATTTGTCCTCCACCTTTCTTGAGTGAAGCTGAAGTTCGTATTGCAAATCTACTTGTATCCCTCTTGTAATAGTTTTGGATGGCCCCTTTGGCCTTATCCATGGCCTTATAAATGTATCCCATTGGGTTTTCCTTTTTGAAAGTTTTAAATAAATGATTCAATTTGAAATTTAAATTGAAGTTTGAAGTTACCTCGACAATCTCTATAGCTCTCTTGACAAAGATATCATCAGAACTGTTGTTGTGGTCCTCTCTCAATTAGCCTTCTTTGAATATGATGAGACTAGCCATGCTTGACTCATAGACATCTGTTTCAAGGATGTCAATAAATTAGAAATACTCTGCAACATTAGAAAACTAATTGCAAGTCTTGTGGCACTTGATCACACAAGTTCTTTTGCATTGATGTGATCTCTCATCAAGTTAAAACCCATAGGTGATTATAATATATTTTGTTATATTCCTTGCATCTTCTACAATCAGTCTCACCCAATCAGTATCGCCTATGTCCTCCAAAAGAAGGTCAAGGCAATGAGCTGCACAAGGGATCCAAAAGAGTGTTGGATGCCTCGCTTGAAGCAATTTTCCAGCCACCATGTATGTCGCTACGTTGTCATTGTTGGAATTGATTGTCATTGATGTCAAAGGAGTATGAGAGATTGTGAGTTTATTGTTATTGATTTCAAAGGCATATATATCAATGGGTAAGACCATGGTTTGGCGTCAAATTTAAAAATGCCCATACCTAATTAATATATAGCGATTGTTTTGATGAGAGCAATTATTGAAGGATAATGAGCAGCAATGATGTTATGTAGAGCAGCGAACATATTTGATAAGCAGCGATTAGATGATGACAAGCAGCGATTATGATTAATAGGTAAGGAGCAGCAATAATATTGAAGAGTTAAGAACAACATGAGGCAGCGATACAGATCATTATTATGGGCAGTGATTAACATAAGGTGCAGCAATTAATGTTAAGAAGAGAAGTGAACATATTAATAAGAATAGCAACAAATATATTAAAAGAACAATGATTCATCATGAAAGGATAGCAATTCATTAAGGTTATTTATGGGCAGTGATTGAGGAAAGAAATCAAGCATTAAAAGAAAAAATTAATAAAGACTCAAAGGGCAGCATAGAGAAGTTTGTTAACAAAGGGACATGATCATTCAAAAGGTTGTCTCTTCTGTAAGGAATGCCTCCCTTCATGAAGAGGCGTAAGGAGGATATAAATGTAAAGAGAAGTTGAAGAGAAAGATGTGTGTAGTGTGAGATGTGAGAAGATTAAATAAGAAGATTAGAAAAGAGAAGTGTGTGTAAAGATAAAGAAATTAATTAATTAAATAAAGTTTAGTTTTAACCAAGAGTCACAAGGTTATAGTGAAAGGTTGTGTCTCATGATGAGACACGATATATAAGAGAAATCATTCCATGAGATGAAGAGTATGTAAAAGTTTTAACATTCAAGAGTGAGTGAGGAATAAAAGAGAGAAGGTTTTATCATTCAAAGAAGTGTATGGAATTATAATATGTAGCATAAAGTAAATAAGAGGAGTATAGAAGAATGAAGAGAATAAATATTAATTGAAGATTTGGTTAAGAATAGTCAAGAGACATGTTGAAGAGCCATGGCCATTAAAGAAATAATATATATATGAAGAGACATGTCTATTCTAAGAGATGCATCATTTCACTAGGTTATGAAGATATAAAAGATAATTGCAAGTAGAAGTGAGAAGAGCAAAAATGAGAAGATAAAAGGAATATCATTAAAGAAGGTTGAAGGCAGATTTGTAAGAAGGATTTATGGCAGATCTGTGAGAAGAGTTTATGGCAGAATTATAAGAAGAATATGTGCAGATATAAAATATAATTGAGAAGGAGAATATAAAAGGAGATCATCAAGGGCTGTTTGTAAAGAAGATTTATTCTCAAGAAGACAAGATTCCATTGAAGAGGCTGGTGCCTCTATTGGAGAGGTTGGTGCCCCATATTGATGAGGTTGGTGCCTCATATCAAAAAGATCGGTTTCTCTTGTTGAGTTGGTGCTCATTTGTGGGGATTGGTGTCTCCAGTGGGTTGGTGCTCACAAATCGTATAAGAGGGTATTGGTGTCTCATGTAGGTTGGTGCCTACAAAGATTGTAAGAGATTTTAATATCAAACAATATTTTGCTGTGGTTTTCTCCCACAAAGGTTTCCATGTAAATTCCAATGTTCTTCATATGTGAATGATATTGTGCAATTGATATTATTGTGATTGTTAGTTTAAAAAGTAAAAGATTGTATTATACTAATTCACTCCCCCTTCTTAGTATAAGCATGTGCTCATCAGTGAGTAAAAAACTTGCACAACATTTTGTATGCTCACCTCTAAAACAACATCCTCCAAAATTAAGCTCAAAGTTTTTGCATTCTTTATTTTGTTGGAGACATCAGTTGACTTCAAGAAGGTCAACTCACTATTTGAAGCCACTAAAAAATTGATGAGGGTGTGGATCCTTCCATTCGTCCACCCATCTAAAAGAATTGTGCATCCAAATTTTTGCCATTGTTTCTTTTAATCTTACACAATTATTTTTGCATTGGCGATAGTATCTTGGAGCAATCTAACGGTTAAATCTTTTGGAGGGTGTGCCTTGTACTCTTTCCTTGAATGTTGTCTCCAAATACTCTCAATATGGACTTTGTGCCATGTTGAAGGGAAGGCTTTTGTAATACCAAAAATTTGTGCATGCCTTATCTGCTTTTTTGTGTCTCATTGTACCACCTTGTGTCTTCCAACAAAATTTGTGCTCTATGTATGTTTTATAGGCATAAAAAAGCTCATGTGATTGAGCTCTACTTGAACTAGATGAGGTGGATGTGCCACGTATGTGTGGACTGCAACTAGAGCCAACAATGTCTGTCATATCTATTTCGGATTTTGTTGGCAAATTAGGAGCAATAGTTGCTTTTATGGCTTCTTGTGCCTTGGCTGTCTCCAAGTTCTTTTCACCAAGTAATGCAAAAAGTGCTATCATCTTTCGTTTCACCTCTTTTGGGACCTTTGCACATGACCTGAAATCGCTATTAGGAATGCCTACAAGATGGTAGTTGAGGAGATTGATGCCTCCACTAAGCTTCTTTGTTCACGAGTTACAATTCATAGTCTCTGCTATTGGTCCTGTTATGGCATGTTTCCAAGTGGGGTCACAACTTATAGGGGGTTTAGTTCTAATGGGATGACTTCCACTTGTTGATTCCGAACCTAATGTAGAGCTGGATGCCATTGTATATTAACCTACAACATTGATAAAAACAAAAAAATAGTGTTTAAAAAAATACAGCAATTCAAACACAAATTAAGAAAAAATCATGTAAAATTTAGATGCATTTAAAAAAATTGAAATAAATTTACGATAAAATGATAATTTAATAGCAAATGAATTAACTAAATTGACAAAAATAACATCTTTTAACCCTAAAATGTAACCCCTATATTAAAAAAAAAAACGATTCAAATAAATTTGTGTAACTGCAAATCATTTAAATTTTAATCAACAAACAAATTTAGTAAATTATACATGCTTAAAAACTAGAAATAATTTATAAATTTATATGCTAGAAGAAAAGGCAAAATATAAATGAACTAACCTGGTGCAAATCCAAAATATTCATAAAATTGTTCTTCAAGTTCCCTGAAAAATCCTTCCAATTTGCTTTAGAATGCTCTAATGCAGTTGTGTGTGTTCAACATAGCCAAATAAGGCTTATGGAGGAAAAAATCCACATCTTTTAGTGTTTTTCTTGTGTTGCTCGTGTGGCACAAGTTGGCATGCCAGACTTAGCAAGTACTCGCCCAAAAATTCAATGAGTTAAGTGAAAAAGTCGCCAAAAAAACTTGGCGAGTAAAAGTTAGAAAAAACTCAGAGGAGGAAAAAGCAGTGAGTACATGGCAACACGCAGAGTTTGTGAACTATGAACTGAACCATGGGTCCCGAAACCTTGATCAAACTCTTTCAATCATTAAATGTCGTTATTGAATATTGGATCTATATTGTCATTCATAACAAAAAGTGCAAAATCTTTGTGCTTTTGGAAATGATAAAAGATATATTTGTTTAAGTTCAAAACAAGCATCTCCACCCTTTTCTCATGGGGACCAAAATCAGCATCAATTAGACTCTGCAGAGCTAGATTCTTCTTAGAAAGAATATTAACATTCTGGTGGAGGGGCCCAACACAGATAGATGCTTGGTAGTCATGGGAAGTAAAGTTTTGTCAATCCTCCTAACTCGGTACACTAAATTTTGTTTTAATTATAAATGATGGTAGTTTTCATAAATGGAAGAGGTTTCTTTTGATATGGTGCCAATAATCTAAATTGAGCACTAATAACATTCACTGAATGGGCATAGCTTTGCTATTTTGTACTCTGTTAGGTCCCCACCATACCCTGCTATAACTGCTAAATCAGGAACTCTAGTCAGAGAAAATTTGAATCTTAACATAAAATTTCAAAGATCGGGAAAATACGTTTTCAATGGGGGATTTAATAGCTTAAGATCGGAATATAAGCATATTATATATCTCCTAACATATGCATATGTGTGTGTGTGTATGTATATGTATATATTTATGTATGTATATGTATGTATGTATGTTTGTATGTGTGTATATATATGTGTGTACATATATATGTATGTATGTATGTATATGTATATGTATTTATATACGTATATATATTCTGAGGACTTATAGGTGCCAACTCAGGCCAAGAAAGCCTCGAAGTGCCATTTGATCAATGCACTTGGCCATGATACAGTCTCTACAAACCTGCTCACAGAACTTTTTTTTAAGCCTAACACATGCCACACTCTAATGTGTATGAGCCTATATTTTAGCCAGTGTCTGAATTGAGCCCTTTTGACATCCACGGCCTATTTATAGCCAATGTCTGACCTTGGCTCTGTTGTCTTTTGCATGTGGGCTAATTGATTTTTGCAACAACTCCATTAACCGACAAAAAGTATGATAACTCCATTAACTAACAAAAAGTATGATAAGCTGCCACTTACATAGATCTGATAACTGACAGAAACATGAATTGCAATCTAATGTGGTAATGACCATTCAAGGTCTTGTTGTCTTTTGGGATCATAACAAACTTGCATTCTCGTTATTTGTTTTCAGTAAAAATCTTTTGATCGTTTGAACTGCAGATTAATTTTATACTCTGATTTATTCATAAATTGGATGGTAGGAAAACTAATTTACATTTGAAGCTAACAAATCAAAGAAAAAAGAACTGACTTGATAATATATATAAAGTTTAACTGAAATTCATCCTTGGTCGATGTATTGCAAATCATAATGCAAACAGAGGATATGCCAAGGCATGATCTATGGGGAACCAGGATTTCGTTTTTGACTTATTGTGGTTCTCTTCTTTCCATGTATGGGCTTGCTCGAAATGTTGCTTGGAGGCACAAAATTTGTAGTATTTGTGTTTTCTTTGCCCACATTTAAAACTTGTCCTTGTTGTTTAGTTTCAGAATTAAAGAATGTCTAAAGCAGGATGTAAATCCGTCAATTTCTATCTGCAAACAGGTTGACAAGTATTTACAATTTTAATAAGCGTCACTTTTTTATTTATATATTTGGTAACAACTAGTTTCATGTTTTGTTTATTGTTTGAAATTTTAATTTCATAACTTTGATCCTCCTTTTAGATTTCATGCATGCTTTATGGTACTTGTGCGTATAAGTTCATTTCCATGTTGTGAATTCTCCCTCTTCAATGGGAGAAATTCTTTGTGCATAGTAAATACTAAATAATACTGAGTAATTCTGGTATGCTTTGTTTTCTAATGAATGTAAAACTTATTATCAATTAAAACTGCATCTAGCTAGAACTTTCAGCTTTATACTTGACACACAATTTATGCTATGAGCATGATAACTTGGGATTTATGCAGCTATTCTGTGCATTCTTGTGATTTTTTATTAGAATAAAATACGAGTTCAAAGTTAAATATTGAGCTTAGCATGCCAACTTGTTATGTTGTATACTTGGCAATAGCTTCTGAGCAAGTTTCACGACTTACATTTACTCTTTCATGACATTGGACAGGGACTTGCATTGTGTTCAAACCTAAAATGGCTTTCAGTTGCAGGAAATTGTCTTCAGAGTTTAAAAGGAATTGAAGGTCTATCGAAGCTCACTGTGAGTTATTAAACTGATTTCCTGAACATTTTAGAAAATGGATATTTTCACCTCTAGTTCTTTTGGATATGTGCTTTTACTAGTGAAAACATACATGCTCATAGATGCATGTCTTATAAGTTATATCCCACGGCGACGAGGAATTGTGGCCAAAAATGCTCCCTAGTTGTTTTCAACTTTTGGCGGGGAAATACTTTTATTTGTTCACATATTGTGCCTGTTTGTTGGGGTTAACATATGCAATTTTTTATGTTTTAACTTATAAAACTTCTACCTCTTTATTATTTTCTTGTTTGTTTATCTTTTATCATGTCTTTGAGGTGCTGAATTACCTTCTTGCACAATCTTTCATTTGTATGTTCAGCACTAAGGTAATGAAGCTCACAAGGTGGGAATGTGTGGGAGAGAGATTCTGATACCAGTTTGTGCTCTAATGTTATTTTGGAAAACAAAAGCAAAATATTTTTGAGGCTACAACTGATTAAAATATCAAAAATGTCTCAGATTTGGCACTTTTATAAATTTTACTACTCAGTAGATAGCCAATAAAATATTAATAATATTTCAGGTTTTATGTTTTTACAATTAGTTATTTTAAAAACTTTCCATAGTTCTTTGAAATGGCATATTTTTATGGTATTTTTGGTTAGCATATGCTCCACTCACTTTATGACTCCAAGCATGTGTCTAAGCATTTTATCGATTTGTTTTAGAGTGGATAAATAAAATGGGATCAATTTATTTTAGAGGTGAAGTTGTTATCATGATGAGATTCTATATTGTTGAGTATTTTGTCATTGATGTCAAAGATTCTATGAGCTTGCTTACCTACTTGAGGTGCTTGCCTGTATTTTGTCATTGATGTCAAAGTTCTTGCTTGCTTGAGCTGGCTGCTTGCTTGCTTGAGCTTGCTTACCTACTTGAAGTGCTTGCCTGTCTACTTCACCTACTTGTTTGCTTGCTTCAGCTGCTTGCTTGCCATGTCAAATGCTAAGTCAGCATATGTGATGTCATATACCAAGTCATAAATTGACGGTTTCTATAGTAAACGACTTTAACACCTTGAACTTCTCGCCAGATTTAAATACAGAATTATCTTCCTTTTTGAATTAGGCGGCTTGTATATTCTCTTGTGAATATGTACAGGGCGGCTTAGTTATTTTGGTCAGATCTGCACAGTGACGGTTTCATATACTAATTACCTAGTCTTCTTTAAGGGCAGACAAAAAAAATCTTTAATGAAACTATTCTTGTGTTGAGGTTGCGTAAATCTTTGGCAGTCCATACGTTATGGCAACAAAAGACTATCATTAGTCTTTAAGATATTGGCTTGGTGTGTGCGTTGAATATAATGAAGTCGTGAATTTTTTATTTGGTGAATGGGGCGGCTTAAATTCAATGAAGGCAGTGTAAAAAAGAAGTGTTTATTTTTAAAAAGGAATCACCATTTTCTTGGACAACGGTGAATTGATGTATTTAGTTCTCGGACCATGTGGAGAAGCATTTTTCTGTGCAACATGGAGATTTAATGCATATATTAAGACTCAGTGATATCATTTGTTCTTGCTGGATGTTTGCGTTGGATATGCCATCAATATTTGTCTATGTAGCACGGGCTGAGTAGTGTTTTGTTTTTTCCTCTTGATGGTGCGGGCTACATGAGAATTGGAGGTGGTGTTTTTTATTTTTAAAAATCTGGTGAAATAAAAGGTTCGATGAACCGTATGAAGCGAGTATGAGGATATACCTATGTAGTAAAAAAAAGAGAAAATAGCTAGCTGAGTCATTTTTCTTTTGGTGTCTCTATTCCTTATATTGTAACGGGCAACAAGTGACATTTATTCTGAGCTTCGTGAGTGATTGTGCGACCATGAGTTTGGAATCTGTTATTGCATCTCCTTATCGGGTGTTTTAAACAAACATTTTGGTCTTTGTCATATGCGGTGACCTGATTGTGTGAGCAGTTTCAGACATTGTGTGAGGAGTCATGTCGTGGAATCATATATACTGGCTTGAGCAGCATTAGGTCCTATGTGAAGTCATGAGAGGGTGAATTTCCTATATGTTGGGTTTATTTCATTGGTAGAGACTGGTAGCATTTGGGGTTGTGTGATTTGGTTTTTGGCTTTGATCAGAAGTGTACCTGGTTGCATAGGACGAGTTCTGGAAGAGTTAAAGGGTTGTTTGGTCCTGCAATAGTGTTGTTTCAGACCTGCTATCACCCAGACAATCATATCAGACTTGTTAGTTTTCATTTCTAGCGGGTCTGGAGGGTGCTGGAAGTGTTATTGTTGGTGTTGTTTGAGTTTGGGTTAGATTGATAAATAGCTGGATGAATTTCATTTGCTATACTGTGTATTACAGTGTGTTTCAGACTATTTGGAGATCTGTTTGCAGCTTTCCAGTTCATCCATTCAAGGGTGTTGTGAATCAGAAATTGGTAAGGGTGTTCTCAGTCATCATGCTTAGTCTATGTGCGGGAGCTTGTGAATCATGATGAAGTTGAGTTTTGAATAAAAGTTTTGTGTGTTTGATTCAGAGTTTGGACAGCGGTTATACAAGTATAAGCCTCACTGTTCAAGTGAAGGCAACGTTTGAAATCAGTGTCTCAGTGTTTTGAAATCATCAGTGAGTTGGTGCTTCAGTCATTTCAGAGTTGGTGCTTCGGAAGAGTTGGTGCTCACTTGTGTATCTGGGTTGGTGCCTTTTGAAGATAATAAAAGCAATATTTTGTCATGGTTTTTTACCCGAAAGGGTTTCCATGTAATCTTGGTGTTTATGGTGTTTTATGTTGCTCTTGCTGTTTTGATTTCTATTTCATATGGTCTTAAGTTTTAAAAAGTTGAAATACTGATTCACCTCCCCCTCTTAGTATTTCTTGTGTGCTCTTCATATATAAACAAGGTAGCAAGATGCAGCTTATTATAATTTATTGCCAATCAAAAAGCCCAAGTCTCGAGCTTAAGCAGGCTGAGAGCCCCTTAATTCTTGTGGGTAAAACCTTTCCCCATCAGAAATATCAGAAAGATGTTGTTTCTTGTTGTTCACTTTTGTTATATAATGGTTACTGTTGGTATTGTCTTTTCTTATCTACTCTATCTGGTGTATAGTCAGCCTCATAGAAGTATTTAAACTCATTGCACATTGTTATAAGTGGAATACTTTGTGATGCTCTGAAAAATATCTTTAAGTGGCTATTCTCTCTTGTTCTATGAACATTATGCCTAGTGTGCCCCTGGCACATTTTAATAGTTAAGGAACTTATCTTTTTGTATGAAGCTTCATGACCTACATTCTAGGTTTTGAAATGAAGCAGTGATTCAACCCACCAAATTGGGCTCTCCATTATCTCCATTCAAAGATTCCTTATGACATTTCATAACATACGTCATAAGTTGGTCAACAAGTGTAATTCTCTCTTATAGCTCTCATATACATCATAAATACATTTACATTTGTTTTGGGAGACCCAACTTTGAAGGCCATAATTTTTGATCCAGGATGTTGATTGAGCCTTTATTTTTAGAAATTGAAGATCTCAAAGAGATCCATGTTGCTGTAACTAGCTTGCACAAGTTAAGGTTCATTTCAACATTTTTTCAGGCCCAAAATTGACCTCTAGAGCCTCGAAAATTGCATTTTTGTTTAATGTAGTCTGAAAATTGCATTTCTTTTTGGTTCTTAACATTAGGATGCAAGGTTGAGACATCTTTCCTAACAGTTTTTTGTTAATATTTTCACTTATTGAGTTGTCAAATAGATGCTTAAAATAATCTAACCGAATATAATAATCCATTCATTTTCTAAATTGGCAGCCAAACATGCATATAGTAAACCTTCAACTTCTATCATCTAGTAGTAAGTGGAGATTGGCACTAAGATTATTGTCCTATCATCTATCCTCTTGTAAAATTTGACATATCCCATGTTTGACACTAAGATTATTGTCATATCTTGGGGAGGTATTGTTTATCTTATCTGATTCATTTTAAACAATATCAGTTTATCCCCAAGTTTGAAAGGTGAGGATGATCTTGGGATTTGTGGGTTATGGACCCATGATGTAACTTAGCATGTGTAATAATTTTGTTGTAGCTTGATTTGTATCAAGTTTATGAATGTATAACTAGTCTAATCAAGAAGAAGAGCTTAGAAGAAGAGCTTGGATGAGATGATCTACCCCAGATATTACATATAGGGGTGAATTTGGTTCACAAGGTAAAGTTTACTAGATCAACTTTGTAGGTTACAAGGTAGATTATATGTGGTATGAACTTGATTGTACATTTAACAAATTACTCTTTATTTGAATCAATTGTGTTGTTGCCTTGGGGAATCTTTTGATATTTTAATTGCTTGATTTCTTGATGTGTGATGATTGCTTGATCTCTTGAGGGAAAGATAAGTGATGATTGCTTATTGAATGTCAACGAATTGATTCATCCCTTATATTCATTCCTTGAAGGAGTCACCACCCTTCATAGTTAATGAATCACCCTTAATGGCTGCCTTTCATAACAATACTTTTACTTCCAAGTTGATTGTTAGATCTATTTCCTATTGATGGTTTCTTTATAAGGAGGTGATTCCCCTTTTTTATATCTTATTGTTGAGGGAGTCATAGTCTTTCATATTTGAAGGGTCACAACTTTTCACATTTTCACACCTAATTTAAGTCTTGCAAAATTACTTAAGGTTGTATCCTTAATTGGATCCCTCAAATAATGGTATGGATGAAATGCTCTCCCTTTTACATCACAAATTTGAGGGAGTCACACCTTTTCACATCAATAGTTACAACTCCTCATTATTCAATTTTTGATAAGTTATTTTGTTAGTTCAACTCAAGGAGCATTTTGACAGGCAAAGTTTTTGACATTTTCATAATAAACTAATTATAAACACCCATGGAGTAATCTTTCTTGAAGACACATTTTGCATGAAGCAAACACATGAACATACTCAATACATGTAGCATGCTTGTGAAAGACACATAAATACATATAAGATGTGAAACACACATATAAACACGCGTAAGTCATGAAGTATATGCTGGAATACACGTGGGTCACAAAGTATACCCATGAATACACATAAGTTGCAAAGTATGAATGCATGTAAGTTGCAAGGTATACACATGAATACAAGTAAGTCATAAAGTATACACATGAATACATGTAAGTCATAAAGTATTCACATGACTACACGTACATTGCAAAGTATACACTTGAATACATGTAAGTCATGAAGTATACATTTGAATACAAGTAAATCACAAGGTATACACTTGAATATGCGTAAATCACAAAGTATACATTCGAATACATGTAAGGCATAAGGTATACATCAATACATGTAAGTTGCAAAGTATTCACATGGATACACGTAATACATAAAGTATACACAGGAAGCATGAAGCATACATGTAATATGGGGAGCATGAAGCATACACGTGAATACACGTAATACATGGAGTATACACAAGAAGCATGAAGCGTACACGTGAATACACACAAGTCATAATACATGTAAGCTACAGAGTATACACTTGAAAATACGTAGTTAGGAAGTATACATATGAATACACGCAAGTCACCAAGTATTACATGTAAGTCATAAAGTACAAATACACGTAAATCACATAGTATACACATGAATACATGTAAGTCACAAAGTATATACATGGAAGACATGTGCACATAGAAATGCATTATTGGCCTACTTAAGAAGGCGGCTGAATAGTTAATTCTAATTGAGCGGTGGTTAATGTGGGTATGTCCCGTAGGTTGGCAAGAACATGCTCTGATACCAATTGTAATGTCTCTCTCTTGATTTGCCCTAGAATTTGTGTACTGATCACCAATTGCAGCAAATTGGGGTTAGGAGTTTGTCTTACCGAATAAATATCTCTTTAATGATGCAATCCTAGGTTTGAATCCTACAATCACCACATGAACAATATATGCAATATATATATGTATATATATGCTAAGTCATTGCATTCGCCGAATTTCAACCATGAGGTTTGAAATTCGGCGGACTTCAAAACAGGATTAAAAATTCGTTGAGATTTGCCTATATTCGTTTGAGCAAATGGCATAAGTTTTTATAATAAAACGTATTTAGAAAAACAGAGCTTCGGACTGTAACGGTGGATAGCCTCCGTCAACAACGAAACCTCGACTGTGACTGTGCTTGTGGGAGCCCTGTTCGACCACCTTTCCATCGTTGATGATGGCGATAATGGAAAGCCTATGCGCGACAACGACTGCTGCTTGGACTTCACCATCCGGTCCAAGGCATCCTGTACAATTTTCTTAGACTTCGCATCAAGCACGCTTGTGGCTTCGTCAAGGAGTAGTATGGAGGAGTTTCCCTACTATCTTTGGGGTTGGAATCGCTAGCTGAAGGAAGAACTATAGTGTTAGGGTTTGTGCGACGACGGGGAGGTGGATTGATGCACTCGCCAATAACCACGACTATGACTGTTCGGAATTGAACCCCTCTCTATTTGAGAATAAGAAATGCCACCTATCCCCTTAGTGCTCACGTGATAATAACAAAATTAAAAGCCTTTCGTGAAAAAACCTAAAATTTAATTTAATGTCCATTTTTGATTTTTTTTTTTTTATTTATAATGTTAAAATTTAATATTTTAAAATAAATAAATTAAACTTTACTATATTATATTTTTTTAATCCAAAGGGAAACGCTTTTGACCGGAGCTATGAACCGGATACAACCATTCAACAATACCACCCCAACGAGGTTTGAACCTTGGTGGCAAGAACAACAATGCCACCTATAAACCATCACACCATGCCAATACCGGCAACTTTACTATATTATATTTATTATTTAATATATAATTTAATTTTTTTATTATTATTTTTTTATATATATATATATATTTTTAAAAATGCAATGCACCATATTATTAGGGGTAAACGCTTTTGACCGGAGCTGTGAACAAGGGACAAGAAACCACAAGAAACAACCAAACCCGCGAGCGCAATGGCCCGGCGAAGGCACAAGGCCTGCGAGCACTTTGGCCTAGCCAGGGTTTGAACCTTGGTGGCCGTCACTACAACCAAGCGACTTGACCACCGAACCACGCCCTTATCGGCTTTATTATTTATATATTAATAATATTTAAAATTTAAATTATATTTTTAAACATATTTATTATTTATTTTCCTGTGTTTATTATTATTTATATATTAATAATATTTAAAATTTAAATTATATTTTTAAATATATTTATTATTTATTTAGCTTTATTAATATATTTAAACATATTAGTATATTAATATTATTTCTTAATTATTTTAAGTATATTACTTATATTTTAAAAAAATCAAAATTATATAAGGCGAATTTAATCCGAATTTTTTACTTTTCGAATTTTTTCCTTGTTGAACTTCATCCGAATTTCAATGTTGCCATTCGAATTCGAATTCGAACGCGGTGACTTAGTATATATGCTTACTTACTAGAGTCAGGCATTACATCACATCCATAGATTATCAATAATGCAAGCATATTAGGATTTTGGGAGAAGGGACATGATGGGTCAGCTCAAAGCCATTTCTACACCAAGCCTAAGAGGGTGTCTATCACAACCCTCTCCCTTGGCGGCTTGTATCTGTTTTCCCATCAATGTTTCAACCCCCTTAAGACATTTGCCATCTTGTGGAATTGGGCGGGGGTCGTAAGTGGGTTACTTGGCTCTCTACGTAGGTGCCCTCTAGTCCTAGGAGCCATTACGGTCAACTCTAGAACTGCCTAATTACTTAGCCTTGTTTACCCCTTTTGCTTACACCCCAGGCCCTTCCTACAAGGTGGGTTTCAGACAGTCAAGCATATCTCCTATTCTATCATAAGAAATTATACACTAAGCATTCTTTAAAATCTATAAGCAATATGTATACAGATGTAAAACATTGATTGTCAGAATATACCCCTGAATATATATATATATATTTGATAATAATAATCTGCTGGGATGGACTGGGCAGGTTGTTCCTAATGATTGCTAGTATGTATCTTCCTTGTCTTCAATCCTTAATTCATATGTTCTCAATATTTAGAAGATATTGCTTAAAGAGAAACAACAGATTAGTTTCAATTGAATAGTAACTAATAAGGATTAATAATTTGCTGCAGCATCATTATTGCATAAACGTTAGTGTTACCCCAAGTTTCCAGGAGGGGGACAAGTCCCCAAGTTTCCAATTTTTGAGGCCAAATTTGGGGACTGCTGGGGACGACTATATAAAAATATAGGGAAATTTTAAATATTTATATAATAACATGGATAAGGCATGCATAATATACATTATAGAACCTTAACATATAACATTTGTGTTCAACATTATGCCAATACTCAATACACATTCAAAATTAACATACATGAATCATGAAACAACCTCCAAGTTATAATTTATAAACTTATATCAAAACGCCCAAAGGCTACATTGCTGCCATATAGTTTTAAAGTTTGCTATGAAAATCAAAATACAATATCATATGTCCAATGAATAAACAAAGAGCATTGCTGCCCCTAATCATCTCTTATAACTGCATCAAAATCAGAGTCATTCTCTGAGTCATTGCCATTGTGATGGTCCTCCTCAACCAACGAAACCCCAACTGAACCCTCAGCTATCTCCTCCTCATCTACCTGGGCCACGCCCTCGGGATCAATATCCCACAGTAGAGCTAGAGTCTGTCGATCTTGAAGCCGAAGAGCACTATGAACGGCCACTAGCTTCTCTGCTTGTCTAGCGGTAAGTCTATTCCTCTTGAGGGAGTGGATAAAGCTATATGTGGACCAATTCCTCTTTGCAACAGAGGAACTGGCAACCTGTGCCAGAAGGCGAGTAGCAAGTGTCTTCAACTGCGGTGTATCCCTCCCATGATAGGTCCATCATCCAATAGGGTTCGATTGAGTTAATATAGCTCTATCCAACCTCGCCTGTGGTACTCAAGTTTGGGCCACTAAGATTTGAAAAGTCTAGGAATTGTGTCCGAAGTAGTGAAGCCTGCTCTATTGGATAAATCTTTTCAATGGCCCGTGTGAACCCATCTAAAACCTCAGGGTCATCACATGGAGGCACCCTACTAGCCCTTGGTGCATACCATATGAAGCGGGGTGTTCATTGTACTCCACCTCCGCGTCACAATGGGTCTAATGTGTTGCTCATATAAATTCAAAGTGGGATCCTTTTCTGAACTAGTTTGCTTGATCTTCCCAAGCATACTGTCAAATGTCTCATATATCTCTCTAAGACTAGGAGAGTTTGTATCAACATATTGAATGACATCTACAATAGGCGAGATGAAGGAGCAAATATATTTGCATAATGCAAACAAAAAGTTCAAAATAATTAGTTGACAAGTTAATTGACATGTTAGAAACTTCAAAAGTTGGAACATTGGACAATAAAATTAAAATATTAAAATCAGAAATTTAATATGAAAATCAATCTAATATGTCTTACCTCACATTGGCCCACCAATCATCATCGAGGATCTTTTGTTTGATGGTCTTTCCTTGAGCAGAACTTGCATTAGGCCATCTAGTCCACTTTGCATTGACCATCATCAGTTGTAGAGGCTCATGCACCTCAAGCATCCTCTCTAGCAAGATGAAGTATGTGGCATATCTACATTCAATGATTCATTAAAAAATAAAAAATTTAAAACAAAATCAGATTATGAATACAAATTGAAAGTGAAACAAAATGAAGTAAGTGGCATACCTTGTCTCAACAGGTTTGAGAAATTCCTTCTTTGAAAATGTTCTGAAGAGAGCAAGTGAGGTGTGGTGATTGCAAATGCACATCTGAATATCTCTAGCTTTGCCACCATTTGCTTCACCCAATCCAACTTCCCTACGTCTTTCAATGCATTGTTCAATGCATGAACACAACATGGGGTCCAAAATATGTACCTATAAGTACCCTCCACCATCAACCCAACCGATTTGCACGCATGTGCTGAATCGGTGATCACCTGCACCACATTTGCAGCCCCAACCTCCTCTATGGCATCTCTCAAAATGGAAAACTAGAAGTTTGCATCCTTACGTCTTCTCGAACAATCTATGGCTCTAAGAAAATAAGAACTAGTAGGGCATGTGACTATGACATTGATGAGTGGCCGACGTCTAACATCGGTCCACCCATCCATCCATCACTATAAAGCACCCCGTTTTTATCCACATTTGCCTCATCTCCTCCATTAACACATTAACTTTGGAGTACTCTTTGTCTAGGAGGGTGGTGTGTAGCTTATGATCTCCAGGGGGTATGAATGAAGGACCAATAGTGGCTATGTCTTTCACCATTTGTTTGAGATAAGAGGAACATGCCACATGAAATGGGATGGCATGGGCAAAAAAGAATTTGGCAATGGAAGATTCATTGGCTTCTTGTGCTTGCTTATTAAACATGGACTCAATTGAAGATGTCTTCCCACTACCACTCACCTTCCTCTTTCCTCTTGAGGCAACTCCACTACTACCAACCGCGGAAGGAATAAGAGTAGGCATAGATGATTGTGAACTTGGGAAAGAAGGTGACCCACCTTGATCCCCACCATCCAACTCCATTTGAATTTTTTGGCACTCTAAAAATAGTTCATCTGTCAATGTAGGACACACTCTAACTCCATGGCCCACCTCACCCAAAAAATGAGACCTAATTTTTGTGTAGCTGCCCCTAAATTCCTTTTCACAAACATGGCAAAACCACACCCTACTCCCCCCTAAAATTTTTTGTCTTTTACCCACGGGTGTAAAATATTGAAGAAATGGATTTTTTTTTGTTTAATGGGTGTTTTGCATAGTGTTCCATGCTATTGGTATTGGTTGTTGAAGGGCATTGGATTTGGTTTCTTTGCTCTCCACTAACACCCCCACCACTTTCCCTTCTAGTTTGCACTTCAACTTCACTATCACTCCCATCCTCACTGCTGCTCATGTTTTTTATATTTAGAATGCATTTTTCAATTGAAAATGCAAAAAAAAAATAAAAATCAGACAATGTATGATTGAGATTTTGCAAAAAAAAAAATGAAAAAAAAAAAGAGGGAAAGGAAATGCATACCTCTTTTGCACTCCCAACAACACTAATTTCAACCTCCTCTCCTCCTTCAAGCTGCTGCTCCTTCTCCTTCAATGGCTGCAACTTCTTTTGCTCTCAAACACTTGGCTGCTCAAACAAACAAATGCATAAAATGAAGGTTAGAGAGGCATTTTTTCCTCATAAAAGAGTCAAAAACAATGGGGCCCACAAATGCCACATAGGTAGGGGCATTTATTTTTTATTTTGAGTTTAAATGCACTTTAGATGTGGGGGGCAGCCGGCTGTCCTCGGGACGGTCGAGGGACGACTCAGCCGTCCCCTGGCCGTTCCCTGGAGGGTCTGCTGTCCCCCATCTGGTCAAAGCTGTCCCCTCATTTCGGGGACGGTTCCCTATTTTTGGCAGAAAAGGGGATGGTCCCCTGCTGTCCCCGGGACATCCTGAGGACAGGGACAGGGCATTTTAGGGGGAGGGGGAGGGGAAGGGGGCGCGGTGGAGGAGGGGACGCGTCCCCGGGTTTCCTATATATTCCCATGTTCATTTTATATGCACTTATCTGATTATGTCTGCTGCTGCACTCAGAGATATGTTCCAGACTTCTCATTTATTTCCTTTTCTATTTTAATGTTCTTGTTAGATCTGCATATCCTTTTCTATTTTAATGTTCTTGTTAGATCTGCATATATCTCTTTTTTGATCTGCATATTTATATCTCTACTGATTGTATTCTGAATGCAGATTTATTGTAGTATTCCTTCCTGATTATATCTCTTGTTATCTCCCAATCTGCTCATATATTCTTTCTGAATAAATCTCCTGATGTCTATATTTCATATCCTCTCCTTTTTTATACCATATTGTGTCATTTATGTTTCTTACAAAGAGATACATCCTTTGACCTCTTGAAAGGTCATCGCCTTTTATTAAGGAGTAATCGCTTTCTCTCCATGCACTTAATCGCTGTCTTAAAATATGTTTCTTTTAAATTCCAAATGTTGCCTTTATGCTGCCTTTTAAAAACATATTAATCGCTGTCATGTGATACTGCCTCTTATGACTCTTAATCGATGCTATATTAATCTCCAATCTGGCCGCTTAGATAATTATATGCTTTGGGATATTTTCGCTGCTCCTCTTAATCTGATCACTGTCCCCTTTGGGACTCTTAATTATAATTGAGATATGTATTATAAATTGGATATATTTAGTTATATATAAATATGTATATATATATTTTAATATTTAGTAGTGACTTTACAGTATGATTATAATTATAATATTAAATTGTCAATATTTATATTTATATTGTTATTTATTTCATTTATTTATTTGTATTTCAAGGCTTTAGTGTTGCAATTTCGGGAGCATGACAAGATTACAACTGAAACTTTCAATATTCAATTTGTGGGTTTTAATTTTGTAAACCAATTTACAATCATATGTTCTACTAGTAGAACCAATAAAAAAATCTGAACATGTTTTTGAATCAAATATATATTTTAATATTTAGGAGTGACAGTTTTACAGTATGATTATAATTATAATATTAAATTGTCAATATTTATATTTATATTGTTATTTATTTCATTTATTTATTTGTATTTCAAGGCTTTAGTGTTGCGATTTTGGGAGCATGACAAGATTACAACTGAAACTTTCAATATTCAATTTGTGGGTTTTAATTTTGTAAACCAATTTACAATCATATGTTCTACTAGTAGAACCAATAAAAAAATGTGAACATGATTTTGAATCAAATATATATTTTAATATTTAGGAGTGACAGTTTTACAGTATGATTATAATTATAATATTAAATTGTCAATATTTATATTTATATTGTTATTTATTTCATTTATTTATTTGTATTTCAAGGCTTTAGTGTTGCAATTTTGGGAGCATGACAAGATTACAATGGAAACTTTCAATATTCAATTTGTGGTGCTCTTAAACTATTATAAACAAACCTAACTAAATTGCTATAATATCCTCTTTAACAGCAATGTCCAAGTTTCAGAAAACTCAACTATGGTGAGACTATTGGGAAGAAAAATGGGTTTCTCCTTCATTCTAAAGGGGGAGTGCTTTAATGGAGAAAAGGACAGTGTATCGTTCTTACATAGGTTTATTAAAATTTTCATCTACCTATTCAGATGCTTCTTACCTTTTTTCTGCTGAATATATGGATGCCATCCCTTATAAATGGGGCGGTCTTTTGAAAGCTAATTTGAAGTTTTTTTTTTATATTTTAGAACTTTTCTTGGCTTTCGCCGTTATTTTAGAATGGATACTTATATTAATAAGAAAACTTAGCTACTTATACCTATAAGAATGTCTGAATGGAACCAATTAAACTGTTTGTAGGGGCATACCGTGCCTACTTGTAAGTTGTAAGGGGTAACTTCATGGACAATTCTTTACCACCAATCATTAAGCTAGAACAAAACAAAAAGTTTTATATGCAGGGTCTTAATAATAGCTTCTTACCCATCTCAAAGCAAGCAAAGTTTGCACATTATCATTATACAAATTTGGATTCTCAGCTTTTGGGGCCCCAGTTATGCATCTTGGTCTGGACCAGCCTCCAAACCACCAATATTGACCTCAGTTATAACTTATAACCATTGGGAGATGACTCGATGATTCACCTGTAACCTGTTTGCTGGAAGAGCCTATTTAGTTGGCTTCTTGGGAAATGCAGGTATTGGAGTGTCTGCTTTAGATCCCTCCTGTTTGAGTGCACCATGGATTATTGCTTGGCCTTGTCTAGGTTGGTGTGGCCAAGGAAGACACTCTCTACCCATAATTCATGACATAGACCCTACGTGCTTTTGTTCACTTAGGAGAAAACATGGTTAAAATAAGACTGAAATACATCTCCAAAATAATTATGAAAAATCCATTGATGTTTATTATTGTTAAATATGACATTATTTCAGTGGTTCCAAATACTAAGGAATTTCGATTTCTGTAAGTTTCTATCTTAAATTCAATATTATATGTCACAGATTGGTTTCCCGTTGCAAAGCAGCAAGCCAACTCAACAAGGAGTGCAATAGAGGTTGAGCTAGATGTGGGGCATATTCATCTCTATTATAAAGTAGGCATTTTGTCTTAATATATCTTTGCTAGAATGTCAGCAGCAATTGGTTGATGGTTTTTTTGCTGTCTTTGTTTTGGCATTGCTAAACATACATCTGTTTCACTTGACAAGTTTGACAATGCAACTTAGGAATTGTGCATGCCTTCTTTCCTCCAATTCTCTTGAAGCTCTGCATTTGCTTGTGATTCCAAATATGCAACTACAAGCCTGATAACTTTTTTTGTGGCTGATTCACCATTGCCTCTTAACATATTCAGTTGAGCTACAAAATGGTTTGAAATGTCCTTGATCCCAAGTGTGAAGAGCCCTGCTGGCTCCAACTCAGACCCCTGTGTAAACTGTTTGTTTTTTTGTGTTTTGTTTGTTTTGAGAGAAATGTAGACAAAAGTAGAAGGGGCGCAAAGCATAAAAATGCAAATAATACTGAAACTTAAGAATTTATTGAGCAACTGCAAGTCTAATTAAGATCTGGCAATACATACAGAGAGATTATACACAAACAACGTACCTGGAAACCTCCAGAATAATTAAATAAGAAAGTACAGAGTATGCTAGGCAAAGTGTGTTGAAACTGATGAAATGCTACCTCTGGACCTCAGATTTGCTTTCTCCCACGCAGTAGTTGGTGAAAAGGCGCTGAGAAGGTGGGACGCCCATGAAGAAGCAAAGAAACAATCAGAATGAAAGGCATTTTGGCCTCTTGGTTCACATGTCCTTCTTGAACAAACATGCCTTTTGCAAGATTTGGTACGGCTTCCACAAGTGATGGTATGACTTGACCCTCAACAATAAAACTGGAGCTAAATGAAAGATGGGAATGGTGATCCAGGGAAGAAACCCTCGCCTCTAACTGAAAACTGGTAAAATGCACAAAGAAACTCTGATGAAGCACAAATGAACTTCTGGATGAAGCTCCCACAATGGCAATCATTCAACTGGTCTCACAGCCTCACAATCATAGATTCAATGAAGAATTCTCACTCTTCAATGAAGTTTTTCCTGAAACCCTTGTTCTAAGACAAAATCACAGAGAAGATGAAAGTTGCAATGTCAAATAATCATAAGTGAGTTTGAATTGCTTATTCTTCCTTATATCAAAAGGCACACACTTCTCCCAAAAATAACACATTTTTGGAATTTAAATACATTTAAATGCATTTAAATTCTTTGAATAGTTTTTATTCTCACTTTATGAAGTGAGCGCACCTTTAATATGACTTAAGTGATTTATTTCATCACTTTATAATCCTTAAGTCACCTTTTAATTTATTTAAGTGGCTTTTTAATCTTTTATAAAGTCAAATTGACTTTGTAATATTCCATTAAGTTAAATAATTAACTTAATCATGAAAATAATCATAACTCCCTCCAAACTCAATATTTTTCCGTGCCGTCCGAAGCTGGCAAACACTGAGCTACAAATGCCTGCACTAAATCCACTACTGAAGTGAAGGAGTGGTAATGTCATAACCCACCAAAACGACCATTGACCCCCTAACCAGAAACTGTTAGCCTACGAGAGTCTGAGTAATAGGCTAACCATCATCAAACAAGATCATGCTGAAAAAGGGGACATTACACCAACCAATATTGAGTTCTCTCTCATAAGCTTTATGAAAATAGACCCTATCTTCTATGGGAGGGCTATATTGATAATATTTAAACTTGCAACCAGAACAGGAGTATGGGTATCTAAATGCCCTCTTTATTATGAGAACTAAGGTAGATCTGATTTCTTATTCAATGACTCCTTAGGGTATGTTGGAAGGCATTTTTGTAGCATGAAGATCTAAGATGTGTGTCCCTTTTTTATCTTTTAGATGTTGTATCATTGATGTGAGCTCCCATGAGACAGACCTAAACTCGTAAGATTGAGGCTTATCCAATCTATATTCACCTCTGAGGTGGTGCAGGCCGCACGAGCTTGTGATCATCTCTCTTTTGAGACGAATCTAACAATGAATATCACAGAGACACTGCAAAGATGGTACAATAGCATTAGTAATTTTTTTGGCTTTGAAATTTGAATGCTATGAGAACTAGTGTTACAAGACTTGGACTTAGCTCAAACTTCACAAGCTGAATTTTGACTTGGACTTGGACTCGGTGTGCAAACTTGGCCAAGACTTGTCAAATTGAAAAAATTACAAATATAAAGATTTATAAGGATTTAAAACTTTTATAATGCACCGTTCAATAGATAAACTTTAAAGACACAATAAACTAATCAAATAGAGGCTACTTTCATCACATAAACAAGTATACATCGATCACAATTATAAAAAACGGACTTCAATTGATGGAAACAACATTTTTGAATTTATAAATATTGTCAATTGTCTTAGGTGTAGAAACTTATTGATTATGATATTCATGGCATCAAAAACAAAATTCACAATATGGAGTCATGAACTATGGTGGAGAGGAGCTTGCATCCCTTAACCCAACATTTCTAGCTCTATGTGGAGTCATCTGTGTGTATCTTCGACATATCTACAAATGCTGCTACAGTCATAGGAGCACTATTGAGAATAGGGTTTGACATAGCAAATTAGAAGTATAAAGGTAATTCAATTACTAATAATTTAATTGGGAAAAAGTTGGAATAATAAAAAAATGTTGATTATACATCCAACATGGCCCAAGATGATTTTCATTTTTTGTTTTTTGAAAATAAAGCAAGGGTTGGGGGCAGTGTTGCTAGTGAGGTTGAGGGGTAGTGCCCCTTGTAGGGTTTGGGGGCAACCTTCTAAATTTTTTTTGCTCTTGCATTCGCCAACCCCAAATTAAAGCCTTTGAGATCACATAGACCTTCATGGCACATGACATTTTTCATAATTTTGTTGCTTTTGACTGTCCTCCAAACCCTTAAAAAAATGCTTGACTTTCATGCTTTTATGTTTAAGCATTTAAAATTTAATATATTTTTTTCTTAATTTTCATGCACCTGGCTAAGTCTGGCAAGTCTGACTAGATTCACTAGGCACCCAAGTTAGTAGTTGTTGGGCCTTGATCCGGTCAACTTGGCTCAAGATTGGTAGAGTTTGGTCGAGTTCCTACAAGTCTTGTAACTATGACGAGAACACATTATTGACATCAAGGCTAACAAAGATTTGAAGGATCCTATTATTCCTAGAACCCATGGTAGATTTTCCTTTTTTAGGAGAAGCTAAACTTTTATTAAAATAATATTTATTATTTATTTATTAATGCTCAATATTGTAAATTAGTGATAAGATCGTCTCTGATCTTATTTGGAGTCTCTTTTTAGAGACTTACCTTTTTTTGTAAATTCTGTAAACTATTTATTGAGCACATTGCTCTTGTTAATATCATCAAATATTTTACCAATTACTTGCGTAATATGGTATAAGAGCCAGGTTGCTCAAAGTCGAATTTTTAATTCATAAAAATCTTTTAAGATTTTTTTCGTTCTTTTTGAATTAAAAATTTGATAAAATCTTCTTTGGAATTTTTTTGAAGATTTTTTATGAGTGCTAAATTTCAAATTATTTTTTCCAAATTTTTTCGTTCTACTCTGGCAAATTTTTTTTCGAGAGTTTTGGAGTTTGCAAATTCATGAGAAGAATAGAAGTTTCTGGGTGCGGATTTGTCTGGTGTATTCACGTTTTCTCAGTCCGCATGTTCGCGTCTTTGCCTCTGATCTGTGGACGCGTTTTTTTTTCTCTGCCAGTGCGGATTCTTCTTGGACACGATTTGAAGAAGTTTTGGCTGTGTTTTGAAGACACGTTTTTTTCACCTATATCTAGCCGTCTTTACCAAATCTGTGTGTCTTGTTGGCACATTTTCGTCTGCTTTTGAACCCGACCTTTCTGGACGCAATTCTTCTTGAGCACGTCTTTGTGGATCCTCTCAGGCCGTGTGTGTTCGTGGCGTTTCTGGTCGCGTTTTGAACTTCTCTACCTGTGATTTGAAGTTTTTTTTTTTTGGTGCGAAAACTTGAATGCGATTTTCAATCTTCTCTTTGCCACGATTTTGTGGAATTTCGAGTTGGTTATGCAACTTTTTGGAGCTTTCATGGCGGCTAGGGTTTCCAGAAAGTTTGTCTAGGGTTTTGACCCACCATTTGAAGTCAGAAAATTTGTTCGATTACAGATTCTTGGTGGGTTTTTCGAGATCTCAACTAGGTTGGCCTCCGATTTTTTGGGGTGCATCGTTTTTTGTGCCTCAAATTTTGTCCTAGTGGATTTGCATTGTTTTCTGTGCCTGAACCTACCTCAGTGT
Source organism: Sequoia sempervirens (assembly GCA_007258455.2). Lineage (NCBI taxonomy): Eukaryota > Viridiplantae > Streptophyta > Pinopsida > Cupressales > Cupressaceae > Sequoia > Sequoia sempervirens. The sequence goes on from VDFB02051385.1 coordinate 128,268, forward strand.
ATTGAAACTTGTGCCTAGAGTTTTATGTATCAACCTCTTCTCAGTACCTCATTTTTCATGCCTCGAAAAGCATGAAGATGGCCAGTTTGAACAACATTATGTTGGAGGGCAGTTAGCGATTCAACGACAAAAATTATAACACCTAGAAGCAGTGGATGATGACCATCTTTGAATATCGCTGTCTTGATCAGATGATCCTCGACAATGCTACTTGTCCCACAACGGTGGGTAAGGATCAGGAGAAGTTTGATGAGCAGAATCGTGAAGCGGTGATGCTTATTAAGATTTCAGTCATAGATGATCAGCTCCCTCAGATTCTGCTTGGAAAATCAGCAAAGGAGATTTGGGATCATTTGAAGGGTTTGCATGAGATTTCTGACAAAAGCCGTGCGTTTTTCTTGAAGAATATGCTGTTTTCTATCATGATGGATGAGAAGACAACTCTGTAGGCGCACCTGAACAAAATCCAGGAGATTCGAGATCAACTGGAGGCGATTGGTTGGAAAATGGAGGAAGAAGACATGGTCGTGATTACTCTAAAGAGCCTACCTAAGTCCTATGAACATTTCATAGAGACTCTCAACATTATGTCTACTAATGTTGACCTAAAGTTTCTAGAACTTTGCACTATCCTCTTGTAGCAGGATTGCTGGAAACAACAGTTCGGTAGCAGTGCATCCTCATCCTCCACGGAGCAAGCCTTTGTAGCTAAAACCCAACCCAAGCACAAAGGGAAAGGTCAGCCTTCACAGCAGGAAGGCTCTAGTCAAACCCCAACCAGCCCTAAGAAGAAGAATGTTCAATGCAACTATTGCCATAAATATGGCCACATAAAGAAGGATTGCCGTGCACGTTTGGCTTCTGAACATAAGAAGCAGGGAGGGTCTTAGTAGAAAGCGAATGTCGCCGAGCACTCCGAGCAAAAGGAATCTGCCTTTTACGCACTCATGGCAAAAAGGCCTGCAAACCATGTAAAATCCTCTGCTTGGTACACTGATTCGGTGCCTCGTGTCATTTCACTGATTGGCGTGACTGGTTCATAGACTTTTCCCCTTGCACTGACTTAAGGATTTTTGGAGGCGAAGAATAAATAGTTGTCGGTACAAGCACTGTTTAGGTTCAGTCTAGTGCAACATATATTATGTACTTGATATGGAGCTCAACCTTCTCTTAGTTAGATCATGCGGGATTCTCCTCAGCTGGATGTGGTTTTCAGCTTGCACAAATGTTATATTGTAGATCGGGAGACTTGCACAACGGTGGCCGTTGGTATAGAGGATCATGGCCTCTATAGGCTTGTGGACACAGGTGATTCTCTAGAATTAGCCATGGCAACCAGGAATTCAACTGTCACCAGTCTTTGGCACTAGCGGTATGGGCTCTTGAACGTGCACTATCTCTCTCAGCTTGCTCGGGAGGAACTCGTAGTTGGATTACCTGACATTCAGACTCAACATCAGGGCGTTTGTGGTGCTTGTTAGGCTGAGAAATAGCATTGGACACCGTTCACAGATGGAGATTCTTGGCGAGCTTCTAAGGTACTTCAATTAGTTCATGCTGATATTTGTGGGCCTATGTCCACTCCTTTTGTAATTGGTTGCAAGTATTTTCTACTTTTTGTTGATGATTTTAGTAGGAAAATGTGGGTGTACTTTCTTAAGTAGAAATTAGAAGTGTTTAATGTATTTCAGAAGTTTAAGGCCTTGGTAGAAAAAGAGTCCAGTTCTTGCATAATAACTTTGTGCATTCTCCAACTTCTGTGATACACGTGGGATTAAACGACAGTTAACCACACCCTACACTCCTCAGCAAAACAATGTTGTAGAGTGGTGCAATCGTACAATTGTTGAGATGGCTTGCTCCATGTTGCAACACAAGAGTGTTCCTACCAAGTTTTGGGCAGAAGCAATCAATACTGATGTCTATCTCCTTAATCGGTCACCCACTCATGCCGTTAAGGGGAAGACTCCTGAGGAGGCTTGGACTGGTCGCAAACCCAGGATCAGTCATTTGAAAGTTTTCGGCTCTCTTGCATATGTTTGGATTCCAGATGCCAAGCGCTCTAAGTTGGATTCTAAGAGCCAAAAATTGATGTTCACAGGGTACAGTGACAACCATAAGGCTTACTAGCTGATTGATAGAGACACTGATCGTCTTATCTTCAGTCGGGATGTTGTCTTTGATGAAGAACGAGGATCGTTTCATCCTTCCTTGCCTGTTCAGCATTCAGAGGATCAACCCTTGAAGGCTTCTGATATGGGTGTCCGAATTCCGTTAGGTTCACCTGTTGGGAGGGATGACGACGACTTAGTCTTTGATGATGCTCAACCTGAGTTTCCTCTGGATGATAGTTAAAATCCCCTTGCTAAACTTGTTCCAGATTCACAACTAGTTCCAACTCCTCCTGTTACATTTGATGTTGGCAGTTCTACTCTCTGGCCAAAATGGTGGCTTAAGACTATCAGTGATCTTCGACAGGATGAGCTCATTGAGGGTAGATCTTCTAGAAACAAGAGCAAACAACAGTCTACAGTCAATTTTGCTCTCATGGCCAACATCCACAGTGTCTATGAGCCTCAAACATATACAGAGGCTAAAGGAATTTTTAAGTGGGAAAAGGCGATGGAATCTAAATACCAGTGTCTTCAAAAGAATCACACTTGGGTCCTTTCTGATCTTCCTCCAGGGAAGAAGCCCATTAGCTACAAATGGGTGTACAAGGTGAAATACAAAGCTGACGGAACCCTTGACAAGTACAAAGCTCGTCTGGTTGCATGGGGGTTCTCACAGAAAGAAGGCATTGACTACGAGGAGACTTTTGCTCCTACAGCCAAAATGAGCACCATACGGCTCGTCCTTGCCTTAGCAACCCAATTTGGTTGGAAGGTCCATCAGATGGATGTGAAGAGTGCTTTCCTCAACGGTGAGTTGAAGGAAGAAGTCTACATGACGCAACCCCCAAGTTTCAAAGTTGCTGGTCAAGAACAGAAGGTGTGCATATTGGTCAAAGCACTCTACGGCCTGAAACAGGCTCCTCGGGCTTGGTACATCAAGATTGATAAGTACCTCATAGAACATGGCTTTCAGAGGAGTCCATCTGATTCTAACCTGTATGTCAAACAGACTGGTGGTGATATACTTCTTGTTGTTGTCTATGTGGATGACCTGATCATTACTGGCCGGTCTGCACATTTGATCAATGAGATCAAACAGGATTTGTGCAACACTTTTGACATGATAGATTTGGGACTTTTGCATTACTATTTAGGTGTTGAGGTTTGGCAGACCGAGAGTAGCATCTTCACCTCCCAGTCCAAGTATGCTCGAAGTCTTCTGGATAAGTTCAGAATGCAGGATTGCAAACCTGCCTCCACACCCATGGAAAAATGGCTTAAGTTGTCAACTAAGTCAGACTCACTTGTGGTAGATGAATCATTGTTTAGGTAACTAGTTGGCAGCCTCATCTATCTCACTGCCACTAGACCTGACCTCAATTTTGCAGTGAGCTACATATCACGCTTCATGACAGCCCCCAAGGCTGATCACCGGGTAGCAACAAAGCATGTGTTGTGTTATGTGAAGGGCACTTCTGACTATGGACTCTTGTACACTCAGAGTCACGATCCTAAACTCAATGGTTTCACAGACTCAGATTGGGCAGATTCAGTTGATGATAGGAAATCAATGTTTGGTTATGTGTTCAGTTTGGGATCCGGTGCAGTCACATGGACTAGTAAGAAGCAGCAGGTAGTGGCTCTCTCCTCGACAGAAGCAGAGTATCGGGGAGTAGTAAAAGCAACATGTGAGGTAGTTTGGCTTCGCCGGATGCTTGTGGATATGCAAATATCTCAAGCAGGTCTGACTCCCTTGTTTTGTGATAATCAGGGGGTTCTAAAACTTGCCAAGAATCTGGTCTTCCATGAAAGAACCAAGCATGTAGGAACTCATTGTCATTTCATTCAAAAGCTGGTTGAAGACGAATCATTTTAGTTGTTGTATGTTCCGAAGAGGAGCAAACATTCTCACCAAGTCGCTTAGTCCAGATAAGTTTGTAAAATTTAGGGGGTATCTTGGTGTACTTGACAGATTGAGCATTAAGGGAGGGTATTAAAATAATATTTATTATTTATTTATTAATGCTCAATATTGTAAATTAGTGATAAGATCATCTTTGATCTTATTTGGAGTTTCTTTTTAGAAACTTCCCGTTTTTTGTAAATTCTGTAAACTATTTATTGAGCACATTGCTCTTATTAATATCATCAAATATTTTACCAATTACTTGCGTAATAACTTTATCTTGTATTGATCAAGTGGTCCTTGATCTAATTTTACCCCTTTATAATTTATTTATTACTTTATATTTTAATTTCTCTTCTTTATAATATCTATTTATTCTTGTTTAAGGGTTGATAGATAAGTTTTTTAAAAAGTAAGATAATCAACTTGATATACCCTACAAAAGGTGTTAATTAAACTTTGATGATGCCTCAAAGGGTAATTTGGGATTAGCAAGTGTTGGTTTGGTGAGTAGAGATATACGAGGTTGTTTCTTGTTAGGTGGTTCTAATTTTTTGGGTAGTACCACCAATAATATGGCAGAATGGTTTGCCCTTTGTTAGGCTCACAAGTTGCTTGAAGGGCAGGTTATAAAAAAATAGAAATTGAATGGGACTTGCAAATATCAGCGAATGCAATCAATAAAGGTTCTTGTCCTAATTGGAAATTAAAACCAATGTTTGAAGAATTCGTGTTAGGGGCAGCAAAATTGGACCTATACATGACTTCATGTTGTAAGAGAAGAAAATCATGTGGTGGACCTCTTGGCTGGTCATGGGTCTTCACAAACAATTTTATCATCATTAGAAAGTTTTGATCCTAGTGATTGGGAATATTTTAAGGACATAGAGAAGAAAACCATGCAACGGACTTCTTGGCTAAGTATGAGTCTTCACAAACAATTTAATCATCATTAGACAGTTTTGATCTTAGTGATTGCAAATAGTTTAATGAGATATTAAATGAAGATTACAAAGGCTTTAAATCATGAAGTATTGAAGATATCAATATGATCATCTTATTAGATGTGCTTGTTGCTAATAGGGGGATGTGTTGGCTGATGATGGAGGCTTGCATGTAGATGAGTTGGTTGAAAGTGGAGGCATATTTCCTATCCTCTTTGCTTGCTTGATAGTAATTGTGAGTGATGGAGATCACAGGATAATAATGGCAAGGCTAGGTTATATTTTGTTGGCAGATTTATTGTGTTTATTTTTATGGCTGTGGTAGAGTAAGCTAGGGTTTGCTTGCCTACTAAGCTTGGTGGTGGGGATATGCGTGTCAATGGAGAGGAGGGAGAAATGGAGAGACCTCTTAAGGTAGGGATTGGTGTGTAATGGAAAGCTTTAGAACATCTTTAATTGCTCCTTGGTTGTGAACTTGTACATGGTTGAAGGAGTTCATTGATCCAACGGTTTTAGATGATATTGGTCTCCTTCAGTCTTGTGAGACCATTTTGAAGAATTCAAAGATACTGCATGATATGGTGCATAATGAGATAGTGTGTAAATTTATTATGGAAATACTAATACTAGAAGGTTTGTAGTAGGAGAATGCTATGTAGGGTTCTAATTGAAATTGGGAGGAGATATAAGAGAAGTAGAAAAAGGGCAAATGGAACTAGCTGAAATTGAGTTTGAGTTGCAACGATTGTACTTCTAAGTTCTAGTTGAAGGAAATCATGATTCAGTTAGATGTTATTCATAAATATCTGGATGATACGAAAATGGTAACGAGGCATAAAGTTGTATTTGTTCATAAAGGCTTGGTGAAAATTTCAAATGGCTACACAATGCCTTATATGGAACAAGGTCTGTTAACAAGGGCAATGAGAAGGGATTCTATATTACACGGGCTAGAATTTCCTGGTCTTGCACTAGTTGGGGATTAGCTTGTGTTTGTGAAAGTGGAATTGGTGCCGGTCTCTAGTTTGGGTGTTAATACTTGTGCATTGAAAGATGGCATCACAATCATTTGGGTGGTGCTAGGTAATGGGTTGATTACGATGATGCTTGTAGGTCTTCTGGTTTGCTTTTATACTAGTTTTTTATAGTTTGGCATGAGACCTTAATAAGGGCAAGGAGATGGGACTCTATATTACATGGGCTAGAATTTCCTGGTCATGCACTAGTTGGGGATTAGCTTGTGTTTGTGAAAGTGGAATTGGTGCCGGTCTCTAGTTTGGGTGTTTATACTCATGCATTTGAAAGATGGCATCACAATCATTTGGGTGGTGCTAGGTAAAATGGATTGATTATGATGACGCTTGTAGGTCTTCTGGTCTGCTTTATACTAGTTTTTTATAGTTTGGGATGAGACCTTGTATATAGATCCCCAATTGCTATTACTAAAAGATATCTGTTTATATTGGAGTAGAATTAGTTATTCTCTTTGGCTTATATTATACCAATATCTTTCTATAGTCTTGGTATCTACTTTTATTTATATGTTTGGACTAATATAATTTCATCTCATTTCAGGACTATTGATGACACATTTTGTATTGTAGTGTATATTTAGTACATAGAGCGAGAAGTCTGAATCTTGATTGTGTGTGACCCAGTATTGCATGACTAGGCATACCTGTAGCTTGATTTGTTACATCCTGCAGATCTAAAGAGATCTATTAGAGATACTCCTTTACATTAAAAAAATGATTATCTCCAAAAGTGTAGCAGGAAAATGTTCTTGCCAACTTGTTTAAAATTCATGGTGATGCATTAAAATTGTGGTGATTAATGAGCAAAGGTAATATTTGAAGCACTGGGGTAGAAATTGTGAAAAAATTGCGATTAATCATAAAAATCATGAATCATCAGGTTTTGTGATTTTTACCCCCCAAAAAATGTAATGTTTTGAATAAATTAAAGTATAACATTATTTTACTGGTTTCCCCCAAAAAAATCACGCAAAGCATGTTATTTTTTTTATCCTTTTTAATCAATTTTCTTCAATAGGTGTTGTTTTTGGTCAAACTAGGTTTTAAGTTTTGGCTATTTTAAATATAACCTATATTATAGGGTTCTACAGAGACAGCCACTAGCCGTTGGTGAAAAACAATGCACATGAATTTGGTTTTAAACTCTATCTCAACAATTTTTTTTGTTTTAAATCTTGTAATGTAGTGATTTTTTGAATAAATTAGCACGATTTCAGCATTTCTGGTTTCTGCATTGGGCTTCAGCGGCAATGGAATTGACCGAATTTGCATATGGTGGGTAAGTGATAGTCTTGAGATAGAGGCACGTACCCATCACTATGGAACATTTTTAAGAGTTTATTAATTATTAGTGCAGGGGTGTGCAAGTGGTATGGAACAGCCATAATAGGCTGATTTATATTCTGTAGGCAGTCAAATTTTTATTTTGAATTGGGACGGACCTATTAGTCTTTGTGCTGTTTGAATAGATTCTATAAAGTGAAAGTTGTATCTTTGTTGGAAAATGATGCAATTTTGATCAATTTAAGTTCCAAGGGCAGTTAGTTTTTCTGGGCACTGCCTTTCGAATATCTATTAGTATTTTTATTTTAATATCAAATTTGCATTTCCAGAGTTGTAATTTATGAAAATAATATTTCTTCTCTTAATTTCATCGGGTGTATAATATGAGGCATGCTCAGGCTATAGTCAACTCAAATTTTGGTATGGTGTTCATACTTTAATAGTGAAGTTAAAGAGTGTGTGTGTGTGTGTGTGAATTGATCATTACATAACATTTATCCTTAGTGACTTCACCTGTGATGAGAAATAGCGGCATAAATCGTTTGGGGAAAAAATCGGCAAATCAAAAAATCAGGATTTTTTGAAAAATCGTGAAAAAATGGGGAAAAAATTGGATTTGAAAAAAAATGTAAAAAATGTAGAAAAATAGACGAAACCTTCTTTTTTTTAAACTTAAGGTCATTTTCATAGCATAGAGGTATAGAGAGCAAATAAAATAGAAATTTTAACCCGTGAATTGTAGAAAATAGATCTTTTTTGTTTATTTTCATATCGCTGGTTACATTGCACTTTGTCTTAAATAAGGAGTTGCAGCTTGAGTTGCAGCTTATTTGTTTGTCTTAAAAATCTTTAAAAAATATATTGTGTTTGTTTGTCTTATATTCTTTGCAATCTATCAAAACTAATGCTTAAATGTTGTTTCAGCTATGTCCCTAATACATAGATGCAAGCCCAGGCAATAAAATGACAAATATTATTGTTTTCCTTGGCACTTTCATTCTATTTTCAAAAGCATGATGAGGATATCTGAAAGTTTTCACTCTACAGTTTAATTTGTCAAGAAATTGCAATGACTTTTGGAAGTTGGAAAAAATAGTCAGACATTTAAAAAAGTTTACGTATATGTCACTAATGAAATAAATAGATAAATAAGAAATAAATAATGATGGGGATTAGGTTTTCAATTTAATAAATAAATAAGAAATATAATAATATTTAAATAAATAATAAGGAATATTTTAATAAATAGATACAATATTGAATATTTAAATAAGGAGAAGCAACAATATGGAAATAAATACAGAATAAAGAGAAACGACACAGCTTGAAAAAATAAAACAACAAAATGATCCTGCTATAGGCGACGCATATACGTGAAAATGGCGACAGGGAAATAAATACCTGTATGCTGATGCTCCTAAACGCCTTCCTGATTTTTGTGCAACTGAGAAATGAGCTTCAAAAATGAAAGTCGATCCCGCAAAATGAAAGACGTGTCCAAAATATGCCAGAAAGTAGAAATTGCGTCGAAATAATTAGCGAAAAAACACATTTTAGGGTTTTATCTTCCTGCAAATTTTTTAGTCGCAATTTAAACCTGATTTTCAACGATTTTTTCTGGGCGTTGACCGCCGGAAGAAAATTGCGATTTTTGTGAGGAAAAAATCGGCAAGGTCCAGGATTTTTTAAAAATTGCGATTTTTAGGATTTTTTGCAGATTTATGCTTCTATGGATGAGATGCTTAATTCTGGTATTGGCTGTTGCTGGGTTATAATTCTTGGAGTTCTGAGCTTGTAGGTATTGAATGCGAGTCACAATGAACTTACATCCATGGAGGAGGTTTCTGTCCTTGTGGATCTTCGGGCTCTCATCTTGAATGGTAGTTTGATATTTTTAAATTTTTTAGCTCTGTAATTGTTTGTCATTTATTTTTGTGATGGTTCTTTTAAAATATTGATGGAAGTAAGATAGGCATTATTTCTATCTCAAGGTATCATTTAGCTTGATTGTTAAGCTGCTGTTTTCTCATGCAAATTCATTGATCTTGCAGATAACGAGATAGATTCAATTTGTAGGTTGGATCGACTTATTAATCTGAATACTCTGGGTATGCACTCTGTGGTCTAAACCTATACAAAAGGTTTGATTAAATTTATAGCTTGAAAGTATTGGTGCCATCAGTTTTACAAATTATAAAGTACAAACCAAAATGAAGAATATTGCAAGAGTTTTATGATTATTTGGTTCATATTCAAATTATATGCAAATTTCATTTTTCATAATCATGGATGCAAATTCCATTTTTAACATTTTGAATAACTTAATAAATTATTAACATTTTGCTTGAGTGCCTGTGAAAATGGCAGTATCAGGAAGGGAATGGAGAGACAAAATTTCAGTTAAATAACAAATGTTATTGCCATGCACGTCCTGAGTTGGGCTGATGGTGAAGACATGTGTACTTGAAAATGGAGGCCATGTTCTTGAATCTAGGAGGGGGTTGGGGTTGTATAATATAAATGAAATGATTAGAACTATCACATTGTGGAATGCTTGCATAAAGGGGGTCTCTCACCAGATTGGTGTTTCACTTGGTGGTGATGATGCAGACAAGAATAAGGAGTCAAATTGATAACAGCCCATTCTTGCATCCATATCCCAGGTCTCCTTAGTGGACCCAGTTGTACATAGAATTCATTGAATAAATTAATATTTTTTTCATAAGAGATTGCTGCTACAGAACAAACACTATAGGCTGATTTATTACTGCCAAACATAACATGATAACAGTACAAGGTCCTGCAGGTAGTTATGGAAAGACTATTAGCAGTAACAGATCAGACCATGTGCAACTAAAGAAATTGCTACAGAAACTCCTACAGGCAGCTATGAGCGGATTTTACATCAGCCATTCTTTATCCCCGTTCTTTTTTTCCTTCATCAAAGGCCCCCCTCCATGCTCTCTCTCTGAGAGTGATTCTTCCCTTCCTCTGTCTATTATCGTGAAACCAATTTGAAAATCACTTTTCCAGAACTTCGTTTCTTGTCTATTCACCTTCAGCTTGATTCATTACTTCCATATGATGAATCTTTGCTTCCAAATGATGATTCTTCACATTCCTCTGATTCCTGGGATTGAAACTGTTGTGATGCCTCTAATTCTAACAAGAATGGCATAATTGTCGGCTTTGTTGTCAGATTGTTGTCTTAATGATGATCTATAGGCGCATCTTCCTTTCCTCTAAGTGCTGCCCCATCAAATAATAATGGTACTGAAGTTCTGCAATTGCTACCACCAGTTTTGATTGACTGCATTTTTCCTTATGTCCATCTCTTTGATCTTCATAACTCCCATTGATATCCATCATCATTTCCTCTCATAGTTGGTATGCAATGCTGGCGCTCATTACCTCCAGATGATCATTTTGCGAATAATCATAATGGCTGTTTATGACAGCAAAATCTGTCAGTGCTAAAATACTGACCACTAACGTCTTTGAACCAGTTGGTGCCACGTTACATTGCCTTTTAAACAGAATCCTGTTCATCTGAACAACCTGCACATTACTGTATCTTTCACCAGAAAGACAGCCAGCAGATCACGAACAGTGTAGTGCCTTGAATGACTGCTTATGTTCTGGAATTGTTGTGTCATTTCAGCACTTGCATGTTGTCATTCATGCCCTTTATTTTCTGTCTTTTGTTTTCTCATAAATCAGATTCACTTGCATCTGCACATCTTCCTTCCGCCCCGAGTCTAGTGAATGCAAGCATAAACTTGCTTTTCCCTTTAACTTTCATGTTAAGTATTCTGTTCATGCTCCTGAAGCTCATCTGATTAGACAGAATGCATGTATGCTTGTGATAGCAGCTCCAGCTTCTTCAGCTGTTGCAGTTGATCTTTCAGGGCACCTGTGTAACTACTATGAATAACTTCTCACAGAATATATGCATCATCTGTGAGAGGTCTTTCTTCTGCACTTGTGTAACTGTGAGTGAATTTTCCACAGCATCTGTGAAATTGCTGCAAGGGAACTTTCTGCAGTGACTGTATAGTTGCTGCAAGTGATTTTCCATAGCAGTTGTGTAACTGCCGCAAATGATTTTGCTTTCTATAGCAGTTGAAGAATTGTTGTCGGTGACTTTCCACAACTGGAAGACTGCTACAGAATGACCTTCTTCAACAACAATCACTATGACTGAACAGATTTGTACTTAACCACCTTCATACAGTCCATCATTGCTTCATATTTCCTCCTGTGGTGTCTGCAAAAGCCTTAATTCATGCTCCACACATCTGATCAAGAGGACTCACTTATTCTGCCTACCTGCACCTGAAAATCACTGATTCTTTTTGGGTGATGCAGGATTGCACTACCCCTAGGATGCTCCTGCTTTGGGTGACCTAAAAGTAAAACACTGGCTATATATTTTATGAAGATACAATACAGAAATATATTAGTTGCCATTGCTCATTTTCTATAGTCAAATTTATCAAGAAGGCGAAAGCAACTATTGAAATATTTGATTGTAGCCAGATGAGGGGATTAGGAGGAACGTGGATTGGAGAACTGTTATATTCTTCTTGATCACGGTTAATAATTTATTGGTAAGGTAAAAATATCTTTGTACTATCAGGGTTTCAGAAAACAAAAACATTCAATCTAGCCTGCAAATAGTTGTGCCAGTCTAGGTATAAACCAGATTGAATTTCATTTGCATACAAATTCAAAATAGATCTCACTGTATGTGTAATACTTGCCACTACATCTATAGCAGTGCATAACAAATTCATATCCAAAAATAAACTAATGTTATTAGTGCACCTATCCTCTATATATGCCATCAGGAAAAGGCTGCTGAGGATGAATCTGATCACTAGGACACTTTGTGAGCTTCAATTGAAGGAGGCATCTCTCATCTTCTGCAAATCCTGCTGCCTCTGTGCCGCTGCAACTGCTTTATCAAAATTTCCTTGCTTCTTGATGATGATGGTCATGCCTTCACTAACAGGTTTTTCTAGCTTCTTGTTGAGAACCATTCCATTCTGAGGTTTGAGTGCAAGGAGGATTGGTTCTTTTTCTTCTAGTATATTAGATTACTACATATTCAAATAAATATTGCAGTTCCAACCATCTTTGTAACTACTCGAGAAGCTTTTCAAACAACTAGTGAACAAAATTTTAAACCATATAAAGATCCAAGCAGCTGTACGAATGTGTATACTTGGCAAAAAATCAAATACTATATCTTTGCAGTTGACACGTATTACTAAGAGTCTAAGATACCAGTACGCTACATACAATGTCTGTTGTGGAGAATATGCCTTAGAAAGAAGTGTCAAACAGAACAGAGTTTTTTAAATTAATCATTCAAAGATAAAAACAAATAATCCAACAGTGAAATCCATAATCACTGTCTTACCAACATAATCGTCATTGGAGGCTGACCCATAGCCATATCTTGACAACCCCTTTTCAGAGCTACTGGTCAGTGGGAACCATTATCATCAACAGTAGTGATCCACAGATTCTGGGAAGTCAAAACACATTAACATGATTTTGTTATTAAATAGATTCTTCCTCAAGATGGAGACTGATTTGTGGGAGGATGTTGTCTCTTTAATATCCCAAATATACTATACTCCTGGGGATATAACTAAGTAGTCTCTCCCTAACTGCCGCAAATTTCTAGTTCAGTATATTCTTAACACCAATTAGGGCCTCAGCATTGTGTTTCTCTTTCCCTTGCACTATCCCATTAAGTGCCTTCACCTCTATTGGGAAAAGTGTCTCAACCTAGCTTCCCAATGTTGTATATTTATTATTCATATATTGTTTTGTCCTCACATGAGAAGTGGGGTATGCCACTTTGAGGTGGCGTTCTTTGCCATATGTTGGTCATCTTGGATTGTGTGTAAGGAGTTGTAAGAACATCTTATGTCATTATTATGTGTAAGAGCATTTTATGACACTGTAAGATGTGGGAGTTACTTATGGGAGATTCTATTATGTGTAAGAGCATGATTACGGGGGTTACATTGGAATCTTGACAAACATTATGATAGTCATATGACGCATGTCATAAAGCACCTTAGAGTGGAGGAACATGATAAAATTGGGCCACCTTAGTTGGAATGTTGACTATGACAGGTTGTGACAAGTTATGACAGCTGTAGGGAATATTTTAATTATAGCCATTGTGTTTCGGTACCGTACTTCTTGCATGTGGGCTAATGGATTTCCAAAAACATCAGATGGTTTCTTGTTTGTGCCTTCTATTTCTTGGGGTGCTTGGATTGAGTTTTATAATGTGTTGCATGGATATTGTTATGTTGTTGAAATTATTCTAGGATTTATTCTTGGTGTTTCTCCTGTAAGGGCATGCTCTCAAAGTTGTAACTGTATTGTTATTGTAATACAATTGGTTTTGTGCTTTGGAATTTGGAGTTTTTCTCCCAAAATGTTTTTTCTCGCATATACCTCTGTGTAATGGTTTTGTGAGTTGCATGCCTATTGCATGTCACTTGCATATGTGGTTTTCTCATTAGAAATTAGAAATTGTTAGATTTGAGCTTCTGTGCATTTGCTCTCCTCGTAGATTAGCATAGGAAGAGTTTCTGCACCTTATCCTTCTTTCAACCTCCACCTTCAACTTTTTTAGACGCTCAGTTACTCCCCTCCCTTCACCTTCTTAGACTTCCTGTCCTTTTTGATAATCCTCGATTGGTTGCCTTCACCATTCAGAGGCAAAACAAGCTGCCTATTACTATATTTTCCAAGTGCCATATTGATATGGGCAGAAATACAGGTCAGACTAGGAAGTAAAAGAGAGCCGGTCTGATTGATTACAAGACACTCAAGTATAAGGAGAGCCCAACAACATGGTGGGATGTAAAGCCCAGGAAGTTATGTTAGATTAATGAGTGCACATTCTTGTCAGAGCTAGTTGGATTGAGTAATTCTAGTGATGAGAAGTTAATGACATTTGCATCATATGATGACTCTGATTATGAAGCTTGTTGCTCAGTGCAACCATGCATTTCTTATTTTGAATTTTGATTTAGTTTTGTATCATAGCTATGAGATATAACTTTGTAGTCTGTACTTGATATTCACCATTCATGAATTGATGAAACGAATACCATAATCACTGGACCAATGAATATTAATTGTATATTTAGTACTTTGTATTTTGTATTTTACTATTTAAAGTCTTAGCTTATTTTTTAGTTTGTTTCAGGTATCTTTTAAAATTTATTTGTATTTTAACATTCAAATATTATTTTTTATATAGTACTTTAATATGACTCTGCAGCCCCCAAAATCTAGAATTCTTTTTGCTGTCCCCTGAAACCCATTCCCCATCCTGGAAACTCATAGAAACATTGTCTGTCTTTTGACTTGAATGACATTCTTATCCTCGTCTGGGAAGCTTAAGCATTAGCTCATGCCTCGAGCTTGTTAGAAAATAAGGGAATGGAATGTTCTACATCTAGGGTCATTATAATATGATGTATATGGGTTTACTGAGTAGCTGGCTTGTGATGCACACAACTCATGTTTAGATTAGAAGGTTGTCATGTCCCCGCAAAAATGAACTGAGATCGTTAAGCCGTGAGGAACATAATCGAAGTCAATCACATCAAACATGAGAACAAGCGAGTGGATATTAAAAGACAATTAATTATCATGCAGTGAATTAACAAAGACCACCACGATTAAGTAAATATGTAATTAATGTTTCAAGGGAAGCTGCGATTAGTCAAGGAAAAAGATGTGCCATTTGAAGGGATGCATGGTATGAAGGGGCATATCCCTTCACCGGGAGAAGTATAAGAGCAGGTCAATTAAATGCAAGAAGGGCATCAATCCTTAGGAAAAACATTCCTCAGTACAAGACACAGCAGATTGAAGACTAGGGGGACATATTTAGGTGGATAGCAGAAATACAAAGAGCACCGCAGATCCAAAAGGGAACTCGTGCAGTTCCAGCACAGCAGATTATTATAGAAATATATATATATTCAAGAAGACCAGATCTATTTCACATTCAGGTGTATTTCTGCAACTTATTGTCTCACATTCATATAAGCACATTCTTGCATAAGGAAGAAAGAATAAATGTATTTCTACACATAATCATTAACTATGTATGCATATTACTTATAGATAATAAAGCAAATCTCTATGATTGAAATAGTGTTATGTGAACTGTCTGAAACCCACCCTATGGGAAGGGCCAGGGGTGGAGTGGTAGAGGCCAGAAGCCCACTTGCGACCTCTGCCCAATTCCTAAAGAAGGAAGGGCCAGGGGTGGAGTGGTAGAGAGCCAAAAAGCCCACTTGCGACACGCCCAATCCCACAGGATGGCAAGTGTCTTCAGGGGTTGTGACATTGATGGGGAAAGCAGGTACAAGTCGCCAAGGGGGAGGGCCGTGGTATACACCCTCTTAGGCTTGGCATATGGCTTTGGGCGGATCCATCATGTCCCTTCTCCCAGTCTCATAATATGTTGCATTATTGATAATCTGTAAATGTGATGCAATTGTCTAATGCTAACAAATATATATACATATTGGGGAATGTTGTTCATGTGGTGAATGCAGGTTTCAATCCAAGATTACATCATTAAGGAGTTATTTATTTGATAAGGTGAAAGCCCTAACCCTAGTTTGTGGAATTTGTGATCAATAGGCGAATTCTAGGGAAAATTAGGACAAGGGACATTACAAAGGTCCAGTAGGAACTATTGTCATTGGGCAAATGGATAGTTTGTAAAATAAGCTGTATGTGATTATGTTGGTCTAATGCTTAATGGAAAATTTCCCTCACTATTATTAGCTAAGTGTTTATATACAGAAGATTTTACCATAGTAAATCATAAACCATTAATTGCTCAACTTTGGCATGATTAATATAAAATGAATGCAATACATAAATGTAAAACCCCAATGCAGATCTATATTGAAAATTACAATCCACAACGGCCAAGACTTCAATATGCAAAGGTTACAGTGATACAATTGAAAGATTAATGATATCGATACATGGATTTAATGCTAGTTTCCTCTCCTATGTCAGCCTAGGAGGGCCTCGTTTTGGATCCAAAAGCGACATCATCATCCTCATGAGTGGGTTGATATTCATCATCTTGTTAAGTGCAATAATTTACATTCATTTTCTGTTCATTACTCGTGCTGGTGGTTACCATAGTGGTCATTTTTTGAGTCCTCGTGGTCCTTGATTAGTAGTGACCAGGTAAATGATAGATCACTCAATTTGAGATACTCAGCAAGGTACAAATCAATATAAATAGGCAATGCCATATGGCATATGCCTAGTTGGTTAGTTGGGGGAAGCATAACAAGACAATTTAGAAGTGATGAATCATGTTGCACCCACACAAAATTTTTCATTTAGTGTCAAATTTTTGAGTCAAATGAAAGCTATGCCCTATCTAACGAGTCGTAATCAAATCTTTGTCAATCATGACCATGAATATTGTACTTTTAACATTCTAATCCGTATCTTTGCACAACTGATTGAAGGAGCTCTCCAACACTTTAGACAAGGTGAAGATTAGATTTTGGACATAAAAGAGGAAAGACAAAATTGACTAAGGCATGAAATGGAACATCCAGTGCTTTGGAGCGTGTCATAGGTAAAGAAACATAAATTTATTTTAAAGTCAAAATGGCCAAGTGCCCTCATGGAGTGCATTTTAATGGAAAGTGGGCAAAATTTGTCAAAGTGAAAAGTGTCTAAAAGGGGTCTTGGAGTGTGCCATTAATAGTCTTCAACAAAAAATATGAACATTAAAAGTAGCCAAAAAGACCTTGGACACATGCCATAAGGGGGTTTGGCCACGTTGTACCTAGATGAAACTTTTGTTATTCAGCTATGTTGCTAGATCCTAGTTCAGTTCGTATTGGCTGCAGCAATGATTTGTTCGTTATATTTATATTATAATATTTATATGTTATATTATTATATATTATAATATATATATTATATATAAATATATAATATAATATATTATTATATATAATATAATATATAATAATATATAATAATATCTATATATATATATATATATATTTGATATATTAAAACGATGTTAAGGGAGCCGAACCCCAAAATACATATTTGAAATCATCGATCATTTACAAATTCATACAAAATTTTAGACAAAAAACCAAAATTTACCTCTAGCATTATGATCTGTCAGCCCTTGTTCCTCCGCTCCATCCCCCAGCTCCTTCCTTGATTCCCCCTGAGGGGCGGGAAGCGCTAGCACTGTTTGTGTATCTAATATTTTGTAAGCTCCTACAATTTCTTTGAGTGCCATGATGTTCCCTGATACCTCCCGCATGCTTGTTTCTTTGTCTTCCCCGATGCTCCACACCACAAAGGGCACCCATGACCCATTATAATGCAAAGTGAGTTGCAGCCATACTCTCTCTACAGGCCTCAAACCTCATCCCATCACCGCCATCTCCAGGTACCTCTCCATTCCTTCTCGCCAACACGCCTTCACCATCTTCCTCATTAGCTACCTCACCATCCAAACTTCCTCCCTCGCCTCCAATAACAAGGCTAGAAACATGGAGATATCGTTGTTCACACGATAACCATAGTTGGAAGCCAACAATTTGTAACTGAGAATTGCTTTGATGGCCTCCCATGCCTCCGTTTTTTTTCACCATAAACGCCTTCCTCAACCTCTGCTTAGAGATTTTTCCCCTAAACGTCATTTGTTTCTCCTTGGTGTTCAAGCGTATGGTTGACTCCATTTCCTTATGCCATTAAGGTTTGGCCTTCTTCCTTCCTTATAGCCTTTTTGTCACCGATATTCCTTCTGCAATTAATCGCTTTGCCACCTTCATTACACTGCCATCCTCGCAGGCTTTGGTTTGGCCTTTTAGTGCGTGTGGAGGACTACAGATCTTTGTTGGAGCCCCCAATTTTCTTTTAGCCGAATCCACGAGATGGATCCTTGAACCCAAACCAGGATCCATACAAGAATTTGCAACTAAGTTATTCAGTCATCTTTGGAGTCAATTTCTTTATCCTCTTGTTTTGAGCCAATAGGTGAGTCTTTGTTTCCCTTAGTCATGATGGTTGTTTTCATTGTTTCAATTCAATGCTCTTGCAAGGATCAAAATGAAAGCAATTTTCCATGTGTGGAGCAAGGCTAAGATCAAGGCTTGGGCAAGGAAGCAATAGTGAGAGTGGTCCAAGGATTGGAAATGACACATTTTGACTTCTAGAGCAAGCTTAGACAAGTTTTGGAATGCTAATTCATGAAAAAAGGTACATAAGTTGTCCAACATGCACTCATGAAGAGAAAGGTCACTTTTGAGTGAATTTCAAGTGGAATAAGTGCTTGGCAGGTCAAAACAAATACTTTTAAATGTAAAAAACATAGTTGAAAAACTTGGACTCAGCAATAACATGATTGACCCAAATTATTTCAAAAATTCAGACTTGGTAAAAACTTGGGAAAAAATGTGCCAATGCTTGACAAATCTTTCAAACATTAAAAATTCTTCAAAATCATGCATAGTAATGCTACTGATTTTAGGGAACATGTTTACTAATTTCCTTCAAATATAGATCAAATTTTGAGTTCGATACACATCATAGACCAAAAAATGAGTTCAATACAAATGTTTCAATGTTCATAATCTATACATTTCTTTTATGACTAAAGGTTAAAAAAGGCTACCACTGTGTAGGTGCCCTCGAATTGGATGGTCCTTTTGCAACCTTTTGTTGAGAAACAAAAGCATCCTCAATAGGAGCATGTATGAATCCAATGGGCTTCCCATTGATGGCTTGCTTCTCCCTCCTCATAGGCTGTCACTTCCGAGACTTACCTCTCTAAATTGGCCATATCAGCCTCATTTATCAA
Source organism: Sequoia sempervirens (assembly GCA_007258455.2). Lineage (NCBI taxonomy): Eukaryota > Viridiplantae > Streptophyta > Pinopsida > Cupressales > Cupressaceae > Sequoia > Sequoia sempervirens. The sequence goes on from VDFB02051385.1 coordinate 147,467, forward strand.
AGGTTCCACATTGTTAGCAATCTAATCAGAATATGGATCGATGTCATTGAGGTCAAGAACCTCATGTGTCTCTTGCCGCTTTACCTTCTTTGCAGAAATTCCTTATGTTTTTCTGTTTCTTTTTTTGTGGTAAGCTTAATTTTAAACAGAAATTCTAATTTTATTTTGCAGTGCTCTCACATAACCCCATTCGTGAGTTAGGAAAGTCATTGGCAAAGATATCATCTATCTCGAAAGTAAGCAGACTCTGAGTTTTCCATACTAGCTTGTCATTTAATGTTACAGATTCATCAGAATGTTCAGATGTCTAATTTTCTGGATAAGTGCAAAGGGAGCTATTTGAAGTTGCATAATTTTTGTACGTTTCTTTCCAGCTATCCCTGTCATATTGTCGATTGCAAACAATTGGAACATCACTAAAGTGCTGTGTGGATTTGAAAGAACTCCGTCTTGCTCATAATCAGCTAATGGTAAGCATCAATCTTCTGTTAAATTGCTGAGTATGCTTTTGAATGGAATTATTTTTGTGAGAATGTTTCCAAGTTTGAGCATTTGAAGTTTGATGAAGTGGGATTCACTGTTTTTGTATCTGAATGTTACTTTTGAGGATTCCTATTTTTTTGTCTTTTTAATGCTCTTATGTTGGCCGTTTTGCCACTTACTTGTTTTGAGTAAATTAGTTGATAATAGGATTGTGGTAGCAGCTTTCGGATCTGACCTCATTTAGCAGGTCTTTATAGGCTATAGGATTCTTGTATTATTGTTTTGGAATGTGGTCAACCACACAAAAGTCAAAACAACGTAAAATATTAAAACGAGAAAAACCTGTTTGTAGTGGCTGGTTTGAGCTTGTTATGTTATCCAAACAACATGGACGTCTAGTATGTTGTATGCTGTGTATAGTGTAGTTAGATGTTCAAGCAGTAGGAGTATTTCATTTGAATTTGAATTTGTTCATTGTGGTTGTTTTCTTTTGCATTTGCCTCTTTCCTTTTTCAGAGTTTTTCCTGCGTCACATCGAAGTTCGAACTAATGAAAGAAATGAAACACTAGACATTTATGTTTTTTATAGTCAATTAACTAAAAAAAAAATGCATTGAAAATCATGTATATGTTTGGAATTAGGACAAAGTCGCTTAGGAACCACGTTACTGTTGGATTTGGCTGGGTTCATTTGTGGTCGATTGGGAATGGGAATGTTTTGGCTGCAAAAATCCTGAACCCTGGTCAAATCAACAGAGGATATGAACCTGAATCTGATTCTGAGATGTTTTGTACCTAGAATTGGCTGTTTTTATGTCCATTTAGCAACCTAGTTTTGCTTGAGTTATGAAGCTGTCTAATGTTAGAATAACAGCAGCTTTCATATGTCAATTTAGTGTCTCATATCACCTGCAATATAATTTCTAATGAAATAAAAATAATATTCAATTTCATTGACCATAAATTTCTGAGCAAGAGCCTTTGGAAGCTGTGGACCAGCACTGCAGAAAAGGAATCATTTGCATATTTGAAAAGTATTTAAATATATCTATAGTAAATCTTGGAAAGTGAGTTGTCTTGCCTCCAAGGAGCTTTTTTGCATTGAATATTACACCAGTTATGCATGTACAGAAAAATTATAGGGCAATGATTTGCTTTTTTCGCTAATTTTTTCCTTTTTATGATGTTAATCAGCTAAAACGCTAAAAGCAAATAGGCCGGCTAGTCAGATTAGTAATAAATGATGTAGAGGTATTTATCATCCTAAAGAGCTTAATAAATGATAAGGTAACCAATGGTTCTTTATGTACCCTCATGGGAGATTATTGGGAAAAAATATTTTACAGTGTCTTGTCTTGATAAAGTTTTCATCTAAAGTTGCTCAGTTAATGTCTGCACTGTGATAGCACAGCAGTAACAGTACCTATGTGCAGGTGGTGCAGCTAAGAGATCAACATGGAGAGTATTTGGTTATATAGAAGAATAAGGCCCAGCTGTTAGGGAGTCTTCTTTGAGATCAGGGCCCAGTTAACGATTTGAGACTCGAGTGATTGTGGATGTAACTTCATCTCAACTACTTTGATTGGGGGTTATTAGTTGTTAGACTAGGATGATTGATTAGTCAAGACTTAAACTAATTGATTGCTTAGTCAAACTGAGTGTCACTCCAATAAGTTCTAATCTTAACTTGGAGCTTTACATGACATCTCTTTGAGGTTTTCTTTCTTAGATTCTTATTGCACTTGTCTATTTAAAGGTCATATATTCTAATATTAATTATGATGCATATAGATTCTCTTTACTAAAATTTCATTCCATTGCAGTGTATTTCTTTTCAGTTTTAATAGAAGATAGATGCAGTATTGGGAGTTCAGATCTGAGAGTATTTGCTGTTCATAATCTGAGCAGTGTGTGTTTGTAGATTAGCATACTGAGATATGCTGTTTTGATTGGACTTTTCATTTTAAGCTCTTTGCAGTTATAGGACTACATTTTTTGAGTGCAGAAACTGCTTACCATGTTCTGAAAATTGACAACTTTTACATGATGAAATTGCCATTAAATTATTGCTATGCCATATAAATATAACATTTAAAGTAATTTTTATTCCACAAGCATGATTATTGCAATTGTACTAAAAACACTTGGATGCTTCAAATCCTATCAGCCAAATAAGGGCCACAGGCTTCTCAGAAGGAAACTTAGCTGCCAGTCAGAATCCTTGTCTAGACAAAAAGCAGGACACAGCATGCAGCCTCAAGACATTGATTCTTTGGAAACAAAGTTATTAGGAGGCTGAGGCAGTGGTGGGACAGAATGGTATTGAACTTTTTACAAAGTGGAAGCAGCTTTTGCAGACATGACTATACCCCTGTTTTTTATAAACATAACACTTGGTAATAGTCCTTGGTGTTACACTTAGGCTGAAGAATACAATGGTAGATGATACACATGCACGTGCATGCACACACATGCTGTCAATCACAGTTCCTGTCATTCCTGAAAGTGATCTGCTTAATAATACCATTGTTGGTTCTTCAGCTTAAGCAGCAAAGGGAACTGAACCTGATAGTCCACTATTTATTTGGGACAATGATATTGTACATTTTAAACTGGTACTAAAATCATTTATACATTTGCTCTCTGTTGTCCAAAAACATGTTCTATGTGTTGTTACAATCTTTAAAGGATGCTGATTATCAGGCTACAACAATTAATGCCTTATTAAGCAAAAGCAAAAGTCCGAATAATACAGGTTATTACATTCTTAATCATTCTGAATGTAAATGAGCATTGCTTAGGACTGGAAGGGGATTCTAGTACTTTGTGCTAATGCTCCCAATCAAGTACGGTGTCTTGTTCACAGTTCTTATGGGATTAAGCAGAGCATTGTGTGGGAGCTATCAATTCCTCATTGCAAATCTCAGTATATGTGATAAAAATTAATTCTAATAAGAAAAGTGTGTTTGCTTTCCAGAATCTCCCAATAGAATTGGAGCGGAATGGAAAGCTTCAAATCCTGGACTTGGGACATAATCATCTTCGCCTATGGTCAGAAATACAGGTATAATGATGATAGCAAAGCAATTTTGTCCTTTCTTTGTACTATTTCATGGTGAAGGATAAAATGTAATTAATATATCTTTGTCTATAGCTTGATATATAATAATATGTTGAGAAATATAAATTTATATGTAATTTTGCATACAATGAAGTGTAGGTTATTGGTGTTCTACATGAATTGAAAAACCTCAACTTACATGGGAACGGTGTATGTGAAGACAAACAATATCAGTACAAGGTATTGAATTAATTCTTTGGTCTTTCCCAGTTATGAGTATACAATTTAAATAATTTGATTTCTTAATGCTCTAATCTGTAGGAGACTAATAGTGATAATATGTTAATGTTGTGTGCAGATCAAAGAATTGCTTCCAAACTTGCAGATCCTTGATGGACATCCTCTTGTGAACATTCAAAATCACCAGAAGAAAAGGAATAGATCATTGAAGGGCAATGATCATGAGGATCTCAGTGAGGATGACAATGATATAAATGCAAATCTAACAACTCACAAGAATAAGGGACATGAGAGCACTCGTAAAAGACATTCTAAAGAAAGCAAGGGTGAAGATAAAAAGGAAAGAAAATTGGACAAAAGTGACAGTGATGAAAACAGGCCTTTCATTGATCTAATTGCCCCTTTGGAAAAGGCTACAGAATTAAAGATCAATGCAGTTGCTAATATAAAAAAGAGGAATTCTGATGGTTCTGGTGATTTACCGATCTTAAAAGAAAAAGTGGATAGTGGCATGGTGTCTGTTCTGGAAGGGAACACAAAAGGCATCCAACCTAAAGGGAAAGTCGGTAAACTTGGTCCAATGTTCCTTCGCAACTTGAGAGAAGTAGAAATTGGAACAGGTGGACCATCAACTTGGGAACCCAAACCTGAAGAGAACAAGTCACAGGCAAACCAAGTCAATTCTGCTGCCTCATCTCACAATGAGTATACATTTAAAAGTTCCTCATATTCTCGATGGAAATTAAAGGGATCAAGGACAGAAAAGTAGATTGCATTTATGTCATTTCAATTCTTTGTTTAATGTTATTTCTCTCATGGAGATGTATTCTGACCATGTTAGCAACTAAGATACATATGTTTTCTTAAATGTTTCACATGCATGCTTGATGAGTTCTATAGATATATATTTCTGTATATGTAGCTTTATAGGGAACTATTTTCTATAGGTCTTTTTTAATTTTATGCATGTAAGTTGATAATCTTTCAAACATGGATTGTATATGTCAAATTTTGTTGGCAGATATGACGGGTCAGATGGAGCAAGTATCATAAGTTAAAATTGGAGCAAGTAGCACAAGTTAAAATTGTACAGAATCGTTATTCCTTATTCTCTGTTTCAGAGTAATTTTAACTCAATATGAAGGAAACTGAAAGGTTTCTCATGACATTGAACACCTTATTTTTTAGAACCTTACAAAATATTGAGTACCTTATTCTCTGTTTCGGAGTAATACTAACTTCATATGAAGGAAACCGTAAGGTTTGTCATGATATTGAACACCTTACTTTTTAGAACCTTACAGAATCTTTACTAACTTATTCTCTGTAGTAATGCTAACTTTATATGAAAGAAACTGAATCATGACATTGAACACCTTATTTTTTAGAACCTTACAGAATCTTTAGGACCTTATTCTCTGTTTCAGAGTAATACTAACTTTATATGAAAGAAACTGAAAGGTTTCTCATAATATTGAACATCTCTAGAATGTGGGATGAGGTTAGCAACATAAACTTAGCATATAATGTGATAACTTTTTTCTAGGGAAAAATTAATATATATAGAAAGTACATACTTCTCCAGCAAAACTTCAAGAGGTCAAAATACACCTCGAAGCATTTGAGCATCATAAAGTGCAATAAATCTGGCTCGACCCATAAAACATACCTGTAAAATGCCAAAAGACCAAGGTATCATTAATGATTTCACATTAGAGTTCTTTGCTTATTTTAAGCATTGGTGAAGAGAAGCATGATATATAACCAAAGTACAGCTAAAATCTACTAATTAAGGTGGCTCTAGTGATAAAACTAACCAAAATTAAATGTAAATGTTTTTTGAGAAAAATAAATTCAGTTATCTGAAGTACTGATAGCCAAGGCCAAGGGAACTGCAGCTTGAACGAAATAAAGTTGATAGAGTTCTGCTTTAACTTGGTATGATAAATGGGCCAACTCTTCATCCACTTCAATTTTGACTGCAGGTTTCCCAAGCAGCGATGCCAATATGTCTTCCATGATAGGGAATGAAAGGGGGGTTCTGTTTTTGAAACAATAAGAAAACCCTTTGCCCCGGTTTCAATGTGTGATGTTCTGAGTGGTCTTTTGTACACGCTAAGACATCCTGGTATAAACCTAACATAAGCTTATCAGGAAATGAGGTTTTTTATACGATTGCATTAGATTTACATAGAATGAGGATGTTTTAGCTTCTAGGCAAATCAACTCAAATCTGAATCGAAAATTCTGTTCTCTATGGTTGCAATCTTGGGCTGCCTTTGAAGGCACAAATCAAAGGCACCTAATAAATATGCTGTTAAGTGAACAATCCATTGGGTGTGGTCAGTGACAAAAAAAAAAAGAAAGAAAAAATATTACAAATATTTCTCATTTGAGTTTCCTACACAATTGTCAATAAATGCAGAGTACTTAAAAACATTTTATGAAAGGATTTATAGACACATTTTGAAGACGCATAGTAGAAACAAGTTCCAACTTTTCTTTAATGTTTTGACTTTCTTGCAGTGGTGTTTCTGATTCAGATTTTGGTGGTTCTAACTTCTAGGGCAAAAAATATTACAAATATTTCTCATTTGAGTTTCCTACACAATTGTCAATAAATGCAGAGTACTTAAAAACATTTTATAAAAGGATTTATACACATTTTGAAGACACATAGTAGAAACAAGTTCCAACTTTTCTTTAATGTTTGACTTCCTTGCAGTGGTGGTTCTGATTCAGATTTTGGTGGTTCTAACTTCTAAGGGCAGGGCCTCATGTGCCTGCTTAGCTTATTTTGGCTAGCAGCCATTGCTCAATTTTTCAAGGAGTTATTTGTGGAGCTGGTGGCTCATGAATTTTTGTTTTTTCTGTTTATTTTAAAGCAGTCATCTTAAGTAGTATTAATAACAATTTGTGCAGATAAAATTTGGAGGCAAATGTTAAAAATGAGGGAAATAAATTTGTGGAGCCATGTGGCATTTTTGTCAATATACAGCTGTTGCCTATTTTCAGCCCCTCATTTTTTTCGCTACTTATTTATAATTCTTGAACAGTAGCTGGAAAATTCCAAATTATCTATTTTCCATAATAAAAATATTGCATAGGAACATTCTAGCTGCTCAAATTTAAGCAGAAAACACACTAAAG
>VDFB02051386.1:0-22140 GCA_007258455.2 Sequoia sempervirens
ATCTTCTTGTTGTAGGTTATATTTTTACTCCATATCAACAACCCTTAAATTCTTCTTGGATGCTTGACAATATGTCTTTGATGCTCATATTTTCCAAGTTGTTCATGTTCTATGGTTGAGTATGAGGATGAGCATATTGATTGGGAATAAAATAGGCCTCTTGAGGTTGATTATAGAAATCTACAAGTTGCTAAAGAAGGCTGAGTAGAGGTAGGTGGGAGGCAAGCATTTGAAAAATGTTGATAATCTGTTGTAGTAGGGTTATGTGAAGTAAAATAGTAGTATACCTAGTTTGATATTGTTGGTGAGGAGGCATGAAGTTCACATTTTAATAGAATGAAGGAGAGAAAATGTTATGTCTATAGTATCTTGGCATACTAAAGCATAAAGGGAGACAATTTATAATAATGTTTAAGATATGAGCAAAAGGTACGCTCAACCAGAGAAGCTAGGATATACCAACGAAGTCACCAAACTTTGATTATAGAGTCACCGAGTGCTTGTATGATATTCAATGGTTGCAATTACTGAGGAACACACAAATACTCTTAGTAGAATGAATTAAGTCTCATTAAACTTGTCTCACCAAGTGTGCCAGAAATTGTTGTCCATTAGAATTGCACCATGTTGAACCTATTGTTCAAAATTATATTGAAACATGGGATTATTATTTAGGTGTGGGACGCTTGCAATGAAGATAAAACCTCCAAATAAGGTCAACTTCCTTTCTAACCTAAGTGCAAGAATGTTGAACCAACACAACATTGCATAAACCTACATCTAATCCCATTATGTTAATTCTTCGGGGAAAAGGGTAATAATGAATGCACAAAAAGGGAAAGGGTGGTGATGCACTAATGCAAGAGGATCTAGGGCCACAAGAAATTTTGCATCACCCAAAAAAAATTCCTTTTTAGTTAAGTTGCTTGGCTTTTAGTAGTGTAGTTTGGTTAAATTGCTCGAAGGGGGAATTTGAAAAATAACTTGGATAATATAATGATGTCATCTTGTAGAAGAGACAAATGGATAATTTCATATCAACTTTGGTGAAATTTGGATAAAAAATAGCACATTATGGTATTGTGCATTTTTTAACTTGCTATCGAATATTTGCAGAGAATTACATGTGAATTGGATCATTGCGAGATTTTGAGATTGCTATGGATTGCAAGAATTCATGCCACAAATGAACCTTTGTGAAAATTCATAAGTGAACTAAAAATTTCTTGCAATCTAATTCATGACCAACTTTGATGGATTTTCCTACATTTCAAGAAAAGTAATGTTATTGGACCCTGCAGAGATTTCAAGTACATAAAAATGTTTGTGAAAATGTTAGTGTCATCTATCTTTTTGCAGCAGTTTCATGTGCATCAAGATGTTTGTGGGTAATTCCTAGTGAGCTGAACTGAGCAATGTAATAAACTAGTTCCAATGCATAGTTCTATCACGTGTTATGAATTGGTTTCTTATGGATTTAATTTGCATGACATAAAAGATTAGTTACTATTACATGTACATTAAATATTGCATGAAATTGAGAAATATCTTTAGTTAGAGATCAAATTGCTTGTCAATAATCAAATTGAATGTCAATTATACATTTAACCATTATTATGCATGAAAGGATTGAAATAAAAAAAGACCTTCATATAATCATTTTGCATGAAAAGAAAAGGGTTATTTATTTTTATGATCATTAGATATATGCATGTTATATTGTCTTCATGAGGAAAGTTTAGTTTTCTTCTATATGTGATTTGGATTTACCTTCTAGTACAGGTGCTAAATAGGGACTAACAGGGGGGAGTAGATTTGCTTTTCTAGATCTACCTACCATTTATGGTTTAACTACTTTGGCCAAGCTATGTGTACCATTAAAATATATGGATGCTATTTTATTCTTTTTGCCATATCCTAATAGTAGGGCATAGCATTTTCATATGTGAAATGCATGTAGATATATCAGGTTGTATCAGATTCCATCCTACCAACCATTTCCAGGTTGCTAGGCTTCTCGTGTAGGGTCAAGTATTCTTCATGTTAGGATGAATTTTGGAGAAGTGTAAGCTTCGTGGTTGGGTAAAAAAGCACATGAGCCATGTTCTCGTATCTTAGTTTATGGATAACTATTGGGGTTAGTGGTGGTCGGAGACTCAAATGACTACATTTATTTTATATATTTACTTGTATTTTTATGTCCAAATGGCCATGAGAGCTTGAGTCATATTTCTGCATAAATTATATCTTGTATTCTATAATACTTGATTAGATAGTACTTCATGTGATGATGTACCTTATTTTTAGTACTTCATATTCTAGATTAGACACTTTTACATGTGAGATGTAATATGTCATTTACATATGTTGATGATGTTTCATTTCATTTTTATATTTGTGTAAAAATGAGTTATTATTTATTTTTGTGAGATAGTCTAGGGTTTCAAACCTTAAATTTTGGTATCAAAGTGCTAGGTTTAATACTAGGGCCTTTGTCTACTATGCTAAGATGTAAAACTTGACATAGGTAATTTCATAACCAACCATGGTGTAAACTAGGAAAGATGACCACAGTGGATTGAGAAACAATGAGCAAAATGATAGGCTAGACCAAATCCTCAACCTTCTAACTCAAACAAGGAACAAGATGAACATCTTAGAACAAGAGGTTAGAGGGACCTGAGAAGAACATAATCAAGGGAATGAAGACCATGGAAATCATAGGGCTAGAATTGAAGAAGAACTAGGTAAGGGCCTTAAGAGGATTACACTGCCCAAATTTGATGGAAAAACCATCAAAGATGGAGTTAAAGCCTAAATCATTAAGATAGAGAAGCAATTTGAACTTAGGAATCTATCCAATGAGACCAAGGCTATTTGGGTTGCAGATCAACTCACTAGCAAATAAACTACTTGGTGGGATAATGAAAAAGCTGAAAAGAAGCTAATGCCAAGGGAGACGACTTGGGAAATATTTCTTCAACATTTTAGGAAGAGGTGGTTACCTCAACTCTTCTTTGACAAGAAGATGATTGAATTCTAGAATTTGATTGGAGGTAACATGATGGTGACTCGATATTGGGAAAATCTCACCAACTTGCTTATGTACCTCAATAGCAGTTGGATGACCGATTCTAAATCAGGAAGTGCATCTTGGGATTGAAGCCTCAAATTGGATAAGATGTGGAAATCCATAACCCTTTGAATATGGATAAAGTTTTTGAGAAGGCTACCAAACAAGAGCAAAAGCTTCAACAAGTGGCTAAATATTGCAAGATCTAAGATGCTAGATCTAGTTTGGAGATAATTTTTTTTGAAATAATAACCAACAAGGAGACAACAGTCAACAGATCTGAAACATGAAGTGAGGAAACAATTCCCAAAATAAAGCAAAAGGTAATCACAATGGAGGCAATAAAAGAGCTAACTACAATGACACCAACAATAATGGGAGGGATAGGCTTAAAGGATCAAGAGCCCCTCCTGGCGGATGCTTTGTATGCTGAGTAGAGCACTATGCCAATGTTTGATCTCAACGTTTGAGAGGACAAAGGGAAAAAAATAAATAAAGGGCAACTCAACATCAAATCCATGGTATTGTAGACAATCAACAGGTTGACTTCCAAGCCACACCAATTCAATGTACTGGTAATGTCTACGACCAATCTATTTCTATATTAATTGATACTAGAGTAATTGAATGGTTTGTAGATCCAAAAATAGTTTCAAAGTTACTAGTTAGACCAGGACATGTGGCTAATTCATTAATGGTTCAATATGGAAATCGGGGAGAAAAGAGGGTAGTCTTTTGTCTTTCTTGTAGTGAGTTAGAACTTCCCAGTTTTAAGACTTAGATTAACCTTTACGTAGCTCCCTTAGGAACATATGATGTGATTTTGGGAATCAATTGGTTGACTGAACATAAGTCTATAGTAAATTTTGAAGATAAGATTTTAAGATCTTTGGATGATTTTAGGAATCATTTCGAGGTTCATGGATTTCTAAGACCTTTGGAACTTATACAAATTTTAGTTATGTAACTAAAGAAGGCTCAAAGGAAGGGATGTTCCATTACATTAGTGGCCTTGGTATTATGAAGCCAATACTTGATGACTACCCTATCCTTAGAGAATTTTAGGACGTGTTTTTAAATGAATTAAGAGAGTTGCCACCAAAAATGGAATTTGAATTTTCTATTGAGTTGCTACCTAAAACTAAACTTCAGTCCAAGGCTCCCTATAGCATGACCACTATCGAGTTGTATGAATTGAAGGCCTAATTGCAAGAGTTGTTGAACCAAGGGTTTATTAGACCTAGTGTGTCACTGTGGGGTGCACCAGTAATTTTTGTGAAGAAGAAGGATGAAACTTTATGTTCATGAATTGACTTATAGCATGTTGAACAAGGCCACTATTGAGAAAAAGTACCCCCTTTTGAGAATTGAAGAACTCTTTGACCGAATGAAAGGGGCTACAATGTTCTCTAAGATAGACCCAAGATTTGGATATCACCACTTGAGGATTAAAGAGGACATATCAAAGATACCTTTTAGGACTCATTATAGTCACTACGAATTCACTGTAGTGCCATTCATGTTAACCAATGCTCCTGCAACTTTCATGAACTCGATGAACAGTGTATTCAGAGATTGCTTAGATGACTTTGTGTTGATATTCCTGGATGATATCTTGATTTACTCAAGAATATTGAGGAGCATGAAAGAATTTAAGGATAGTGTTACAATGCTTGAGTGAGAGAATTTTTTTTGGAAATCTATCCAAGTGTACCTTATATCAAGACAAGGTGCCTTATCTAGGCCATATCATTTCAACAGAAGGGATTGCGATAGATCTAGAGAAAATCAATACAATAGTTGATTGGCCTACACCGTATAATGTAACTAAAGTTTGAAGCTTTGTAGGACTTGTAGGATACTATAGGAAGTTTGTAGAAGGGTTTTCTAGAATTGCAGCACCGATCAATTCACTCCAAAAGAAAGGAAAAAAAATTAAGTGGATTGAAAGTGTGAGCAAGATCTCCAAATTTTGAAGAAAAATCTCACTACGTCTCTAATTTTAACCATACCTGATCCAAATGGACAAATTCACAATGATAATTGATGCATTAGGAGAAGGTGTAGGAGGAGTGCTAATGCAGAATGTGAAAGTGGTAGCTGATGAATCAAGGAAGTGGAAGCAGTATGAGCTAAGTTATGCATCACATGATTTGGAGTTAGCAGCCATAGTTCATGCACTACAAATATGGATACATTACCTCTTAGGGAAGTCATTTGAATTAAAGACAAACCACCTAGGACTCAAGTATATTTTCACACAACCCAATCTCAACACTCAGAAAAGGAGATGGTTAGAGTTCCTTAGTGAATATGATTTTGGCATTGAGTATATCAAGGGGAAATAAAATAGAGTGGTTAATGATCTTAGTAGGAGAGGGCATCTAGCATTCATGGCCAATGAATAATACAAGGTCTAATTTGAGACAACAAGTGGTTTAGAATCTACAAAGAGATGAGCACTATTCCAGAGTAAAGAAATCCTTAAAGAAGAACCCTTCAGATTGTTGTTTCGATGGGTATGTGTTGGAATCAAATGGATTTTTGAGATACCAATAAATAATGTACATCCTCAACTCAAGGGATTTGAGAAAGATGATCATAAAATAAATTCACAACACACCTTGTTCGAGGCACCCTAGAGTAACCAAGATAGTATCAGAATTGAGATCTCTATACTTTTGACCAAGAATCAAGAAGGATGTAATTGAATATGTGGCTCAATGGTTCAAGTGCCAGCAAGTCAAGGCCAAGCATCTAAATTTGATAATGCTTTTGTACCCACATGCCATACCTAAGTATAAACAGTAATTGATTAGTATGAATTTCATTCAAGGGTTGCCTATGTCCAAGAAAAGGCATGATATCATTTTGGTAGTTGTGGATAAGTTAACTAAGGCAACACACTTCATTCCAGGAAATCTTAAGCATGGCTCATTGACATTAGATAAGAGATTTTTCCAAGAGATATTTCAATTGCATGGAGTACCTAAGATGATCATATTAGATCTAGATACTCGCATGACATCTAGATTTTGGACAACATTAAATACAATGTTAGGAACAAGATAAAATTTCAGTTTAGCATACCACCCACAAATAGATGGACAAATAGAGAGAGTGAATCAGGTAGTTGAAGACCTACTTAAAATGTATTGTATGGATCAACAGTGAAAGTGGGAAGAGTATCTTCCATTGGTGGAGTTTGCTTATAACAACTCCTACTATGCATCTTTGGGGATGACACCATTTGAAGCTCTTTATGGGTGAAAGGGTCAAGCACCTATCAATCGAGATAAGGTAGAAGACGCAATTGTAATTGGTCCAAATATGCTTAAAGAGATGGATGATCAAACGAAATTGATCAAGGGGAGATTGAAGGAAGCAACAAAAAGGAAAAAGAGTCATGTAGATAAGAATAAAATAAGGTATTCTTGAGGGTTAAGCCTCGTAATAGTTCCATATCATTTGGAAAATCTTCCAAACTAGCATTGAGATTTTTGGGTCCTTTTGACGTATTGGAAGTGATCAACCTAGTTGATTATAGACTTACTCTACCACCTTCTCTTTCTTGAATCCATAATGTGTTTCATGTGTCTATACTTCAGTCGTATCATCCTAACACCACCCATATACTTGATTAGCATGCTTTATAGGTACAAGATCTAGGAGTGATGTCGGTGGAGCCCACTCAAATTCTTGATAAGTGCAATGGTAAGTTGCACAATAGATAAATAGCACAGTATAAGGTCCAGTAGGACCAATATTTTGTGGATGGTGCTACATGGGAGAATGTAGAGGACATAGACCACTCTTTTCCTTATTTGAGTGCTTAGTTTTGAGATACTTTTTTGTTGCATCAATGTGATACTCTTATTTGTTTTAGTGTGTGTCTAATAAGACATCAAGACGATGTCTCTTCCTAATGGAGAAGGATGTCACACCTTGATTTTTCTTGCATAACTTTATTTGATAATAAATGGAACTGGATGAGACCATTGGACATTATGTGTTCGAAGCATAGCTTAATGTGTTTTTCATGGATAATAAATTAGATGGTATCTTTAAAATGGATGCTATTGTGATTAAAATAATGATAAGTTATTATGATGCAAATATTTTCATTAATGATTACGGTTTTATAAGCTACCCTATTGATGAGATATTGAGTGCAAATGAGTGCATGAATACATTGAAGGCAGGAACATTGCTGAGGCAAAGATGACCTAGCCACCTGACAATAGTCGGCATGATAGAAATCTTACGCACACACTCACGTAGTTGAATTCATCCTACATTGTGAATGATTATGTTATGTATTGTGTTATCATGAATATGTCATTGCCTATTGTGTGTTATGATTTAAATAATGGCTATATCTTATGGTTGTTTTGTTTACTAAAATAAAATATTTTATTTTCAAATGTTTGATAATGATAAATCTCATTATATATATATATATATATACATATATAATAATGTAATTATATGTGTATAAATATACAAACTTTATGTTCACAATTATTATATTTATATATCTATATATAAGAATATATAAATAGCTTACTATTAAAAATAAAATTAAATTAAATAAAATAAGTTTTAAATTCAAATGATTTACATGATAAATCATACAATCCTAACATGAGGAGAAAGTTTAGTTCTACAAATAAAGAGATACTCCAACTGGAGTTGAACACTTGCATGGAAATATGAAAACCATGAAAAGATAGCTCAATGAAGGAGGACGATTGTCTTTGTATCATTATTGGAAAGGAATAAGGAGGATTGGCATCATAGTATCTAAGAAGAGTTGAGGAGTTAGCACGCAGAGCAGGAGACCAAGTATTACCTTGTTATTGTTGTTTGTAACATGGCTTATGAATGCATCGAAAAGGCTTAAATAGAACCAAATATACAAGTTTAAATGATGAATGATATTGTTATTGTATCGTGGGGTTTGAAGGAAATTATTGTTTATATTGTAACATGTATTCAATTCTTTGTATCAACTTGTATATGTGTTGTTCTTCTTCTGCATACATGAGTTTATTATACCCAAATTAATGAATAGTTCATGACTGTAACCATATATGAATTCTTTGTTGTTGTTATAAAACTATTGTGTTATTTCATAATCTCAACATATTCAAATAGTAGTATACATTTATATATGTATAAATATAGTGTATTTTCCATAAAGTTAATATTGGTAAACATTTTTTTCTCTACTATGATGATTCCACAGTAAAACTATAAAATTGAATATATGAATCTGTCATTTAATTATTATAGATGTGATTCTTTTATTTCTAATCAACATATCAATGGTATAATTATATATATATAGACACATACACATATACATACTTATATATATATAATTGGTTAGCATTGCATATACAGTAAGTATTGCATGAAATTGATAAATATCATTAGTTAGAGATCAAATTACTTGTCAATAATCAAATTGCATGTCAATTACACATTTAACCATCATTATGCATGAAATGATTGAAATAACAAAAGACCTATTGAAAGAATGAATAAGGAGCCCCTTAATGTGCTATCATTGATGTCAATATTGGTTGTTGATATCTACACTAATCCGGTGAACAAAATGGATATACCTTAATCCGGTATTTTGGTCCGCATTTTCTCATATGATGAGATCCATTTATGAGGTGAAAATATGTTGTTCCTAACTATAATTTACATTTGTGTTCAAAATTTCAATTGGTTTGGATATATAGATTGAAAGATATAAGTGACAGTAGTTCAACATACAATTTTGGCTATGTACAGTGCAAGTGAGTATGTGTAAACCGGTTTGCATTCCTTCGGTGATAAGGAACAGACTTTGTAATTTTGGGAGATTTCTTACAGGTGTCTAAACATTGTATATTCCATATGGCTCATGATTATGTGGTGAGATTGATTGTTGGTGTTTGATAAGTTAGCATATTTTGTGATTAGGTCTAATTCTTGGTCGACTTAATGCTTGTTATGTGTTACGATTATTAAATATGTAATGTAGATGTTAGTGAGATCTATTTTAGGTCCATGTTGACCTAAATCAAGTTTTTCACATTTGGTTTAAGCTCGAAAGTGTTTTTGATTCAAGTGTGGAGTCAACAAGGCAATTTTGGTTCAATTTTGATTTAATATAGGGCTACATCTAATTAGGCTGACCTAATTGATGAATGTGGATGAATTGGGTATATATGTAAGATATTTTTTAGGTTTTAGGTGTGTGATGAGATGCGATCATGTGAATTTTTATGTATATGATCCAAGCAACAACAGATATATTGTGAATATTAAGAGACTGTAAAGTAGAGTAGTGTTTTGTATTTTGTATCTAATAAAGTGCATAATGTTAGTATATTGAGCTTCAAAGGAACTAAATTTAGAACAAGGAAGGTGCATTTTGTATCAGTTCACATCCTAGTTGTGTGTCCATTTCTATTTTGTATCTATCTTTCCTTTTGTGGCTATGATCCCTATTGGGTAGTGTGTCCTCGCAGTGAGCCTTTTGTAATATCTTATAACCAGTTATAATATATTATGAGCTAATCCTCACTGTGGTTTTTCCCTTTTTTGGGTTTTCCATGTAAAAATACTGATGTTCATGTTTCATGTGATCTTGTGATTGTTTCATACTTTCATTCTTTATTACAGTTAGATGTGTTTTGTTAATTGGATGGATTGTGATCAAATGGTTTAATGGAATAGTAATTCACCCCCCCTCTCAGTATTTCAAGTGTTCAAAAAGACCATATAATCATTTTACATGAAAAGAAAAAGGTTATTTTTTTTACGATCATTGGATATATGCATTTTGTATTGTCTCAATGAGAAAGTAGTTTTCTTCTATATGTGATTTGGCTTTACCTTTTAGGACGAATGCTGAATAGGAACTAATAGAGGGAGTAGATTTCTTTTCTAGATCTACTTATCGTTTATAACTCAATTGCTTTGGCCAAAGCTATGGGTACCATTGAAATAGTTTGATGCTATTGTATTCTCTCTACCATATCTTGATAGTAGGGCATAGCATGTTCATATGTGAAATGTGTGTAGATATATCAAGTTGCATCAAATTCCATCATGCCAACCGTTTCCAAGTTGGTAGTATTCTCATGCAGGGTCAGGTATTCTTCATGTTAGGAAGAATTTTGGGGAAGTGTAAGCTTCGTGGTTGGTTGGAAAAGTGCCTGAGCCATGTTCTCGTCTCTTGGTTTATGAATGACCACTTAGGTTAGTGGCGTTTAGAGACTCAAGTGGTTATGTTTCTTTTATATCTTTACTTGTATTGTTATGTCCAGGTGGACATGAGATCCTGAGTCATATTCTTGCACATATTATATCTTATACTCTATAATACTTGACTAGATAGTACTTCATGTGATTATGTACCTTATTTATGGTACTTAATATTCTATATTAGACACTTTTACATGTGAGATGTAATATGACATTTGTATATGTTGAAGATATTTCATTTAATTTCTATATTTATGTAAAAATGAGTTACTATTTATTTTCATGAGATAGTCTAGCATTTCAAATCTTACATGTTGGATTATATTGCATTTCTTGGCAAACTATAAAAGGAATTTATTTTTGATATATTATAGCTATATCTATTGTCATTATATGTGCAATTTGTTTTCTTTCAAAAAAAATTGTGAGGAAAGAAGGATAGAAAATGGTATTATATTTCAATTTAATTGTAATAAATTAAGGCTAAGGTATTCTTGTTGAGCTTGTATAAAATGTGGATAGGGAAACTTGACAGAAAGTTTCTTAGGAGTTCAAAGATAGGAGATTTATAGAGGACTATAGTATCACAAGAGAAGGATCGATATAGATTCCCAATGGCTCATACCAGTATGAAGAATATGGGTGTTATTGAGAATACTCACGAGTTATTTCGTAATAGAATGCAATGTGATAATTTCTTAGGAGTTATTTCACAAGTTTTCCTTAACAATGTTTGTACCAGCATATGTTTTGACCATCATGGGTCGAGGAGTGTTTCAACCATCACAAAGCCGAACCAACCTGTGGATAACCTGCAAGGAATAAGAATCCACATGCATGAGTCACATAAGACTCCATGTCTTGACTCTTGTAACATGCCCATTGTTATACCTAGTAATTCTACTAAGTTTTACCCACATGCAAATTGTTTATGCATCTAATGTAATGAACAATAAATTTATTCTTTTCCATTCAAGAGTAAATACATCATTTGAAATATAAATTTATCCAAACTTTTCTATTTCACAATCAAAGAATCATTCTAATAATATAAGTATGATTTAAATTTACTTAAATATATTCAAGATAACATTTTACATTACAATTCCTATATAGATGGACACATGATTACATGCATTGCTTCAACAAGCTTACAAGAACTAGAAATACAAATGGTTTAGAATGTCCTTTCTCCCAAATATTGGCTGCCAACTGCATGAGGAGAAGCATCACTCAAGCACTTTTCCACCAACCATAGTCTTACTGCGATCCCCCACACATCTGCCAAACTTGGTAAGATAGCCCTACCTCCAATGAAGAGTTTTTTTTGGTAACCTCATCCTTCAAATAGCCTTTTCTGGGCATAGTGATGTGTCCTATATATCAAGAGTTACCATAATGTCTACTACCTCACATATGATTACCTTAGCCTAGAATATAAATTAGATCACATGGTGAACTGATAGTGTAGACAATGGCTACCTACACTACTCTGGCTAAAGATTCATCACCTAGTAACTTCAAGTGAGGTCATATATTCACCACATTTAATTGCTCGATTTGTATTGACCATTAGTATTCTATTCTAAGGTTATCCCCTTTCTCGTGGATTATCCTAACCACAACAATAACCTTCCCGTTAACTTATATATAAATGTCTTTGCCTTAAGAATCACAATACAACTCTATCTTATGCTATGCACCTAGAGTATTTTCAAATTACGTTTGGTTTTGACATTCTACAAATAGTATTTTAATACTATACAAATGTATAAAACCCCTGTATATTATAAATAACTATATACATTTAAACCCAACAAAAGGTTTCCCAATATAAGAAATAATCAAAGAAGTTTCAAAAGACTTGCAAGCATCTAAACACACATAAAAGACAATATTTCCAACATGGCACATAACAAACAATATTTTCAACATAATGACAAGGGAGTAGAAATCAGCATGCCTTTATAAAGCTCCAACTAAATAATGTTCCCTCCTAGCTTAATGGCTCAAGATCGCTTTCAACTTCCACTACAAACAAACCAAATTCCTCTACTGGATTCTCTCAACAAAACCAATGTAAAACAACAAACAACTCTCTAACTCACAACTCTCAACTCACTTAGCAAAGAAATTGTACCAGAATAACACAAGGAAAATCAGAATGATAAGTGTAACAATTGGTAGACTGAGCTCCTCTATTTATACTAATCTGTGAACAACTCAAGGCTACAAACAAGCTAATATTTTTCCCACCTTTCTATCCCCCATGCAATGACTCACCAAGCTAACTCATAGGTTTGCAACACATAACAATCCTCACCATTTAAATGGCTGACTCAACTTGTTATAAGGGACAACAAGCTCAAAACAAGTTTCCTAATTTTAATTCCTTCACAAAATGCTGTCAAGTTTACTCTTGACTGAGTCTCGAGGCTATTTTCATACTTGTGTGCCTTTTGCAAACTTCTTTTGTACTTCAACCACTTCCAAGATGGTGCCACATTCACAAGTTGGAGCTTTGTGTTTATAGCATGAGTAGACTTATTCTTTTATGCTTTTAACTGTACTAACTTCTCTTTGAAATGTATGCACAAACAGTTACAAATTTATACGTGTCATATAACTTTGTTTGACTTGGTCTTACATTGCTCCATGCACGGTTTAATATGCAATAGGCTGCACTCATTATCATATGCACCTTAATTCACTTAAGTGCTTCACAATTATTACCAATAACAATAGCGCTATATATATTGCACTTTGATGATTATCGCTAATGGATTTTAATAATATACTATGTATATATATCCTCCTTTGATATATATATTATATAAATATATATTAATATATACATATTTCATAAGGTTTAATAAATACATTAATTATCAATTATCAAACATATATACATATATAAAAAATAACATTACATGTATATATATACAATTATATATATAAATATATATATATACATATACATAATATTATTTCAATATCTTTATAAAATACTCATACTCATAACCTTTGATGGACATATATACACAAAATGTATATATACATATTGTAGACACTTAAAAACGTCCTGAATGATATACACACTTGAATTTGATATATTAACATCATTTTGTCCTGAATCCCATCTTCTCTTCGCTTGTTCAATTAAATTAACTTACCTATTTAATCAAATGCCTCATTTTCACCTAGTAACTAATTGACCTAATTAGATTAATTCACCCCCTCTCGCACTAACATTTCATCCTATTTAAATTGAATAAATTAAATTATTTAATTTAAACCCTAAGTCCTCTTATTTAATTAAATAACCCTAAGCCATTTAATTAAATATCATATTGCATCCTCCTTTTCATTAAATCAATTATTTAATGAATATCATGTCATTCCTCATCTTGCACATTCAAATTTAGTTTTAAATTAACTAAATTGCTAATTTGCATCTATTTTATCAAGCATTCAAGCATTTAGCAATCATCTCATCAAGTTAAACTAGTTTTATATCATGTTTTGTTCATATCTCATTGGTTTCATTGATTCTCTTCAACATAATCAATTGGACCAAGCTCATATCATCCAAGGGATTGGAAAAGGATCATCATTCCACATCAATGTGACACCACTCCCCCAATGGGATAAGATTTGAGGTCTCATAATAGGTTTCTTTCAAGCTTTCATGTTTAGTTTAATGGTTTCTTAGTTTTGATGCTTTCGAATACCATTGCATTGGGATCATGGCTCAGTGGATTAAATATGCCTCAAATATGTATGGATTTGGATTATTTATCCTATACTATGATCATGGTCACATTTTGGCGCTAGAAGGAGAGCTTTACTAACTTTGTTTGATGATTTTTTCTTAAAAACTCTATGAGTTGTAGGTTTCTGGGATAGAGCGACACTTTTGGAAGCTACATCAACGCTATTTTTCACCAGAGCAATGCTATTCTTCACTAGAGTGACACCTTTACAAAGGCATCACAATAATTGAAAAAGGCGTCACAATTTGCAAAGGCATCGCTATATTTCTATAGTGATGCTATTGATTTTTTGCTTTTACCATCTATCTTAAAATGACCATATCTTGGTCATATGAAGGTCTTTTTCAAATCTTTTTTTTAAATGGGGTATAATTTCATGCTCTACACAATGGTATAGGTGTTTCTCAATTTTGGTGGAGTTAAATTTCCCATTTTTATACCTAAATTCAAATCACATTACCACTTGGTCTAGGTTGTAGGGTTTTAATGCTTAGTCATTTATCTAACCCTAACATCTTCTTGTTTTCTTGATTTCATCTAACATTTGAAACATGGATTGCAAGTTTGAAGAGGAGCATGGAGCATTGAAGTTAAAAAAAACATTTGATTATATATTGTAACAAGTGTTTCAACACTTATGGGGCAATTATAACCCGTTTTATGATGCTTTATTTCACATTTTGAGGACCAACTAAATTTCCTTTTGGGTTTAAAATAAATGTTCAAATTGGTTAAAATTGAATCCTTGTATCCTCATTTTGCTATATCAGGCTTAAAATTGAACAAAACAATCTAAACACTTCATTTGGTGCTTAAAATGAACTCATTATGCTTGTTAAAATTAAAATGAATGTGTGTCTAATTTGCTTATGTGTGCTTGTTGTGCGTATCCTCTCCCCTTGCGCTTCGTGCGATCTTGGGTGAAGCGAAACATACAAGTATAATTTTCCTCTTGGAAGTGCCTATCCTCTCCCCTTGTGCCTTTTGGAAAATCTTGGGTGATGAAAAGCATTTTAAGCTTCACAAATTGTATTACCTTTAAAGGGCCTACCTCCCAACTTGCGAGAGGGAACGACTCAAGCGGTGCTTTCATTTCGGTATGCTATATAAATATTTGGTTGTGACTAAAGTCATTAACCAGTTGGTGTTGTCCTATACCGATGAATGTCTCCCCTAATATCCTTGTAATACATTAAAACCCTTAGATGTTTCTAAGGGCTAGGAGGCCTCTTAATTGAGTGAATTGCCGCATGTATAGCACTAGTTTATCCTAAATATGGTCATTAAAAACCTTGTTTGTAGTGGCTAAACAAGTCCAATTCTGAAATGTATTTTAAGTTAGTGCATTGGAATAACACTGTTCCAAGAAGTTACTTACCATGTTTGGTTTTTGGTTGAGGCAATAAAGCAAATAGGGAAGGGACTCTTTTGCTTGGTGTGTCAAGACGTTACATTTCCTTGACATAGCCTATTTGTCCATTCCATCTTCACGGATTAATCATCTCTTAGGGGATGGTGGTAAGCCTAGTAATAAATACGTACCCGCTTGAACTAGGATTGTAAATGCTTGTGAGTCAGTTTGATGCTTGCTTGGTTCCAAAACATTTCAAACAAACATCAACAATCTTTCTCAAAATTTCAAACCCTTTGGTTTAAGCATGGATACCCTTTGAAAAGTCTTGATATTGATGCTTGTCCTAGGGTTCTACCCT
Organism: Sequoia sempervirens; assembly: GCA_007258455.2. NCBI lineage: Eukaryota > Viridiplantae > Streptophyta > Pinopsida > Cupressales > Cupressaceae > Sequoia > Sequoia sempervirens. Next base: position 15,825 of record VDFB02051386.1, read on the forward strand.
TAGAGACTTCTAAATATTTTTTCTTATATCTCAATCCATACTTCCCAAAGTTAACATAGGCAACTATGGCTTTAACTTCATGATTTTCACATAATGGACCCTGTGAAGAATCGTGTTTTTGACATAGACATTTTAGTTTGAAATTTAAGCAAGACATTGTATGTGGTAAAAATAACTTCATTAATCCAATATTAAATCAAATGAACACCCCACATTGATGTATGTTCAAACTTTGACTCCCCAAAACAAGCAAATTGAGAAAAGGGAAGTATTGCAAAACATTAAGTCCAAAATCATTGAGTCCTATGGTCAAAATCATTGAGTTCTATTGTCAAACATCATTGAGTTCTATTTTACCAAAATCATTGAGTTCTTGAGGTTTTATCACTGTAGAGGTATAACATGTTTCTCACTACCTTGGTCTTGCAAAACAAAGGTTCCTCTTAGGTTAACATTTTGGGTCAAAACATTTCATCCACCCTTCATCATATTTCACATTTCACTTCACCAAACAACTTTAGAAACTTTTGTATCAACACTTTGGACTTAGACATTTATCAAACCAATCTCCTAACTTAGCTACTTTGTGTGTGAAATGGATCCTTTTCCATACACTTAGTTGAGTTAGTCATCATCCTTTTGAACAATATATCTTAAAGGTCACAATTCTACCTTTAGATTTACAAGTTCATTAGCACCTTTATCCATAGCATCAAAATATCAAACCTCTTTGTCTAAAAGTGTTGTCCAAAAGTTTAGAAATTTCATCCCCCATATCATTCACCCCTTTCATCATCCACTCACATCATTGGTTAAAAAATACCTTAGAGGCCCACTTCTACAATAAGGTCAAAACATAAGAAAAACATGGAATATAAACTTGATCCATACATCATGAGTGATCTAAATCAACCAAACTATCAAATCCTTACAATACCAATTGATTATCAAAACTCACATTTATACAATTCACATATGGGATCATTATATCCTACAAACCTCAATGCTACAACAAATGTGAGTATGCCCAATCTAAATTTTGGAACACCTTTCCCTGTGGTAGATTTAAATAAAATTCAAAACCTACAAATCTATCAACAAAACAATTAATACACGAGTCTTCAACAAAACAACATTATCCCATAAAATCAATACATGCCCAATGTGAGTATACCAAATACAAACTTACCAAATATGAACTTATCAAATCCACACTTGGTAAACTATGGGATAGATACGTTTGCAAATCGCACTAATGTTCTTCAAAATCTAAACAATATGTTGACAACTCAATATATTGATACAAACCAAGGTAACACCACACAAAATCAAGGTTACCTAAATCAAAGCAATGTGTTTCCCAACCACAATAATGTTCAATACCAACCTATAATGCAAAATCTAAACATCATCCCAAATCAAAATATTGTAAACAGAGACCATGAGAGTAAAATTTCTTTCATTTTTATTTATTGCAAGATATAATGTAAATGATTTTCTTTTACCTTATTCACTTTCAAAGAAGAAACTTGCAGAAATTACCTAATGGCGATTTGAAACAAAATCCTATAAAATCCTTTATTACCTCCGCTTCCAGCTCGTGGAGAGTCCACTAGCCAACTCGCCACTCTTCATAATCCAACATATCTGAAAGCCAAGCCAAAATACCATCTAGAATACTCTCAAGCTTAACTGTAATCTCTTCATGGCGGCACAGCTAGGGTTTCAAACCCTATATTCTCATATCGTGCTTCTTTCTTTATTTTTCCATTTGATCTCTAAGTCTTAAAGACTTTATTCAAAAATGTATAATCTTTGAACTCCACATCAAATGATATTAAACATCATTTGGAATTTAGAAGAGACTGACACAATAATAATCAAATGATAAAACTATTATGTTGTCAATACCCGATATCACTCAAGAGTTTGAATATTCCTTGGTCACTGCCATGTGACTTCAAATAAAGTAAATCCCATGTCAAATATAGGAGGCCCGAAACAATATTACTTGAACACTTAGCCCAATAATAAACACTATAGTCGGCTTGGGTGCAAAGTGAATGCACTTTAAAACAAAAAATAAATGCCTTAATGTCAACCAAGACATTTACCAAAAACTTATATCACTTATAAACCATGTGCCAAGATATATGTAACTATGACATATGAATGAAACTCAAATATTGAACCCATGTAAAATGTGAAGGCCCAAGTGTATGTCGAAATACACTTTGTATGAAGTGATATGGTAAGTCCAAGCAATACCATTGCTTATTGCCTTTTTGTAAACAAATGCAATATATATATGTATTATTGAGTAAAAAATGAGCTCCATGTAATGAAAATCTTATGCAACTATATACAATAGCCAACTCATGAATACAAATATGACTGTGTATCAATACCAAGTATAGCATGAAATATAGCTTGAAAGGGCCCTATGAGAAAGCAATATACCTCATTTGAACTGAAGCTAAATTTCATAGAACCAAAATCATAATATCTCCAATATGAGTAGTGATGTAACAGAGCAATCACCTGTATATACCTTAACAATGCTTATGAAATCATTGAAGTCAGCCATGCCAAACAACCTGTATGAAATAATAACTCCACTAAACAAATAAATATCCTTTGCACATGAATCCAACAATCAGTACCACAAGACAAAACTGAAGATAAACCATCAAATCATTGTCCATATAGGAATCACTGAATAAGCCAAGTACTAAAACATCAATATTCAAATGCACCAATGAATATGCCAATGCCAATAACCAAGCAGTTTTGACATCAAGGACAAATAGCACAAAAGAGAAGTCAACAGAATGTTCATTTTGGAAACAACCCACTAACGGTTTACACTATCAAGCACCATCCGTGTGAATAATTCTTACATGCCCTCCTCTTTATTGGAGGTTGGAGGAAATGATACAAAGAAATGGGTTGATCCCTCAACAAAAAAGAGTGTTGACATGCATTGGCACGTCTTTTGACATATGAAGTAGTCTATACAAACATAAAAGAACATGTAAATATGTGGGAAGATTGACTTCCAAGAAGAACATATATAAGAAGACATTATCGCAGAACAATATTCCTGCTCCACATGGTGTTAAAGACCTATTGGCCACCACCCCCTTATTAGGTTGGAAAAACCCTGAACATACACACCTCCATTGTGGTGGAGCTTTTAAGATGGGCATTGTTGGCTCATGAAGCTGAGACAAATGCTAAGAGCCTACAACCTTAAATATCCATAAGGAAATGAAATAAGCCAATAGCCTAACGTATGCCTTCACACTATGAAGTAAGAGTCGAGACATGGAGTCTTATGTGACTCATGCATGTGGATTCTTATCCCTTGTGGGTTATCCATAGGTTGGTTTAGCTTTGTGATGGCCGATACACTCCTTGACCCATTATGGTTGAAACATGTGTTGGTACAAATATTGTTAAGGAAATAACATAGCTTGGTGGTAGCCATTACATGGTATAAGATGGGTTTCAGTTGTAATCCGGATACTCATAAGTTACAAATAAAATCCTCTTACAAAAAAAGAGGAGTCACAATAACCAGTAGACTTGAATTGTCCTATCATCGTATTTCTAAAATAAAATATGATTTAAAAGCAACGAATGCATTTAAAATGCATAAGGATATGCCTTTTTGGAAAGTCGACAAAGGCGACATGCAAGGTTACTAAGCCTACCTCGGCTTTGTTATCATAACAATAGAATCCTTTGTTCAACATTGCATCAGCAAAGTAAAGATATAGCAACAACTGTATAATGAAGATGAAGGTGTAAAAGAGAGAAATCGATCCCAACATCAGACCATTACAACAAACGGAGGGGTCTTCATAATCAATAAAATGAAGACTAAATGTTTCATTTAGCACCCATAGATATTACAGTGTAGACAATGAATAAATGAGATATAAAAAACTTTTGATGGAATAAGGAGATTATGTATAAAACATACCTCTGATTTTTGCCCCAACTGATTGATATTGTAGAGGTAAGATGACAGAGATAAGAGATTTCTTTCCAAAATGGTTTCAAGTTTTTCCTATTCTTTCTAGTTCTTTTTCCTGGGCGTAAACCTTCTCTCCCTAATCGTGTTATCTTCCCCTATTTTTCAATTATTTTCTTTCATATAATTAAGAATGCATTTTCATGCTAAAATTGGGGTATTTTCATGGTTGTTGGCCGGCCCTATCTTGCAAATTAAAAGCTTTTTCAGAGGTCATGGGCAACCTCTCCAAATAAATTCCATTCTTTCTAATTTTGAGAACAAAGCAAACCATGATTCAATTTTTAACCAAGGATTTTAAATGAAAACATTCATTTATATATGTTTTCTATATGCTTAATTTATTATATGTTATACATTTAGATACATATACATATATAAACATATATTCTCATACACGATATCGTGTTTTCTTTATTTAAAAGAAATGATCTCTATAAAGTAGAGATAAGAAAAATCATCAAGTTCTTTTATTCATATTACTCTCAGAATCATACATTTTATAATTTTGCATTTCTAACTCAACATATATACTTATATGTATACATCCTCTCTTTTAAATTTTCAAAGAAAAAGAAATATTAAATACACAAGGTAAAACTAATGAACTAATAATTTGTTTTCCATTAGTCCGCCTATTTGATAATAAATACATCTTTCCTTGTTTTTTAAGCAAACGCAAGACATTCACATCAAGTTCATATTTTAAATGCATATACTATGATTTTTTTTTCAATGGTGTGTGTGATCCAAATTTCATTCATGCTTATCGATCGTCATCTAGCTAAGTACTCCTACCTCAATCATGTTCTCGTTCTTCAACCTATTCCTACATTCACACACTTACACTTGTAGGGTTTCATCAATAACCATTAACCAATGCTCAAAATGAAATGATTTGATTACTACATCATAACATTCATCCTTCATATTCAATCATAAAGTTTACGTGGATAAACATTTTCAAATGACATTGAAATCTTAAATTTATCACAAGTCAAAAAATAATAAATTCCATTTTCTAATTTTATTTTAAATAACTTAATATTATTAAATGTAAGCACAATTTGAGACGTGGCATCCTTCCCCACTAGGAAGAGACATCTTCTGATGTCTTATCAGACAAAATTGAATCATATATGTCTATTTTTGTTACACCCCATTGTGCATTTACCTATTTACTATTACTATGATAGGTTAAAATATTGAATATATGAGTGTGTTTGCAATTTTGATTATAAATCATATACTTTGTTGATTGTATCATTTGGAAAGAAATGAATGAATGTTAACTTGATTAATGTTATATTGAAATGAATATGTGGAAAGGTGTTTATTGAATTGAATATTTCAATGATGAATTATGTTATGATATTGTGAACATCTAAATACTATTGCGAATATGTTGAGTTGAATGCAGATGCAAGGATCAAGCCTCTGGAAGGAGGGGAAGTATCACTCGGGATAGGGATTTGGTCTAGAAACCTTTAACAAAATCCTAAACTGAACTCACACACACTCACATATAGAATGGTTAAGTCTAGTCATTATTTTGGATATTGGTAAGTCAATCCATAGCATTGTTTGTTCATGCATTAAATTGGTTGTGATCTTGTTTGAAAGTGTTTTGTTTGATTTGGTGTTGAGTGCTTGGTTGGTGAAGGCTCTTTTCTTTTATTCTCTATATATAATTGATTAGAAAAATATACATAGAACGTATATATGTGTATACATATATGTCGATGATAAACCCATGTACATGACTTAATACGTACATGAGTATACGAAGGTATACGTACCTCCGCATACTCATGGACGAATTGCTCATGGGCATGAGGGTATCAGATGGACAACTAGACATATATATATGGATATATACGTCAAATGTATATATGACTATCAATAGGTTGATAATTCTATGAATAATTGTATAAGTAATGTATATAAATATATATGATATATGTGTATAAACACATATATACACATATTGACATATGTGTATGTAAATGATGTATTGGAACGTCCATACACACATATCAATACATGTATGTATATGTATATATGTATATAAATATATACATGTAATGATGTTATTATGATAGCACGAAATATGCATGTGAATATTAAATGGGTTATTATTGTGATCGATGTTAATATATATATACACACATCCATACATATATATATGTATGTATATATATACATATGCATATATATACATATATACATACATATATATATATACACATATACATATCCATATACATATATATACAT
>VDFB02051387.1:0-26653 GCA_007258455.2 Sequoia sempervirens
CCTTTAGGAATCTGTTTCATCATCTCCCACATATAGAATTAATGTTACATTAAATTAGGTATTTGTAATAAAAATGAATATTTATCTACATCCCTATGTTTATATTCCAAATCTTCCCTCTACCATCAGCTTAGTGCTCTCCTTATGTCATTGATGCATAATCTTATTTTCAAGAGTGTGTCACTTATTACAAATCACTAATAAATAAGAAAATTATACTTGATTATGAATGAAGCCATGACATGTTTCATATTTTATGTTGGCACAAGGTCATGAACATCTCTTTTTATTTATGTTCATTTTCTTCCTTTTAATTATTTTACCTTACCTTTATATATTTTCCTCTATGGGTTTTAGGAAGATGAATAGTGTAAGTCCTCTACTTTCATTTTAACTAAGTCTAGATTTACCCTTTATTTTTTATTTTCATGCTTTTTAGCATGGTTTGTTGACATTTATAGCTAATTTTAGAGGCATTGATATTTTTCATAATCCATAGTAGTTTTCTTCACATCAATGTTTAGATCACTCTATGATCAATTATCAGAGGGATAAAAATAGGTGTTTATTTTATCATTTTATCCTCATATTAACTATGGATCATATTGATACGATTCAAAATTGACCAAAAATCCTTTGTTTACTACTTTTGAGGTTTCTTTTACGTACTTTCTTTGATATAAATTTACCTTTTACATTTGCATTTGTTACGTATCACATTTACACCTTCTACGACGTGTTCCTGTAAAAACTTAAACAACAGCAAACGTAAAATATGGGAACCCGTTTGTGGGTCCCACCGGGCGTGCCAGAAATGTATACCCTGATATTTGCACTTCTCTAAATGAGCAAAACAACTAAGAATATGAAAAACAAAATATCAAGGACACCTCAAGATTAGCCAAAAGAGAGTGACAAAACACTAAAGAAAGTAGATAGCATAAGACAAATAGTTTTACCTTCCTTTGTTGTTGATACTCCTTTGATTGGCCCTTGCTTAAGATAGGATGTGTGCTCCTTGATGGCTCTATTGAAGATCTTTACTATGTGCTTGGATGCAAATGCAAGTGGATGTGATTGAAAATTGGATGAGTGCACAAAATGGCAGCATGTAGTTACAAATTGACTAAGTGTTGAGAAGGAAAATTGGCAGCATAAGGTTATAAAATGAAAAGTGTTCTCAAAATTCCCTTGAGGAGGGGGTATTTATAGAGGAACTTGAATTCTCTAGAGAATTCAAGGGTCAAGATTGATCCAACAAGGTTAAGATGAAGGGCTATGGTGGGTTGAGAACCCACAAGCCCTCACATCTTGACATGTGGAGGGTGAAGTGGCCAAGGGTGGATGAGATGGAAATGAGTTGTCAAAAAGGTACATGAGGTGGAAAAGGACATGCACCTTGGGGGATGAGAGGATTTTCACAAAAAAAGATTTCTTGTCCCCAAGTGGGAGTGAAAGGGACATTTGAGGAATTTTAGAATTCCTCAAAAATCTACATGGGAAAAGGAAAGGTGGTTGGGGATATAAATGTGAATTAAAAATTCACATTCCTAGGATGATCTAGAGGATAAAAGGTGGGCTCCAAAAAGGTGGGACTTGGTCACATGTGGAGATTGTGACAAGTCCAAAGGTTGGTCACATGTGGAGATTGTGACAAGTCCAAGGTTCTAGAAGCCTTGGAAGGATGGAATGTGAATTAAAAATTCACATATAAAATAGGGGAATCTAGGAAGAATAAAAAGAATTAAAAATTCCTTGGAGAATGATTCGCCAATTAATCAAGTAATTAGAGGATAATTAGGGGCTAATTAGGATTAAAAGCCAACTTGCAAAAGTTGGAGGATGTGACACATCCTAATCAAGGATTAGGCATGTGCACATCCTTAATGAAGAGATTAGGAGATGGATTAGGATTAGATGAAAATGACATGTGAGGAATTAAATAAATGTAATATTTATTTAATTTATTTGATGAAAAGAGGATTAAGGAGGGTAAGGTATTTAATTATTAATTAAATACCTTAGAGATTTAGCAGAATTAAAGATATTAATTAAATAATAGTAGTATTACTTAATTAACTCGGATAAGAGGATGTTTAGATGAAAAATGATAAATTTGGATAAATTAATTGTCCAAATTTGGATGTCTACACATTGTATTAAGATCAGTTATGTCTTTTGGATTTAGCTTAGGTGGTTATGAGAGGTGGGTGAAAATATGGGTCCCAACAAATGAGGCCATCTTAGGTACCCATGTACATAGAGATCCCCCCAAAAAGAAGAACCCCCCCCATAAGAGGAATAGCCCCCCCTAAACAGAGAGAGAAAATACCCCCCAAAGTAGAGAGAGTAGAAATGAAGTGGAAGGACAAAGAATCCCCTCCAAAGAGATCCAATGGTAGATGATTGAAACTAGATGTAGAAGATGGTCCACGATCGTCGAACAATGTTCCTTCCCTTAGGAAGAAACAAAACCAAAGGTGTATGCGATCTATCTCCCCACTCCTAAAAGGAATATGTAGGAAGAACGTGCAAGATGAATGAAGTCTCTGAAATCACCTCAAATATCCCTAGCTCAAGTATCCCCATGTAAATGTTGAAAGTTTCCACAATTAGATCAAGTGTTCTAGGCCACACTGCTGAAGATAACAAATTAGAATCTCCTAGAGATTTATGTGGAAAATAATCCAAAGACTCAAGTATATCCTTTCAAGATTTCTTCTCCAAATGATGTTCCAAATAATCCACACTCATGTCAAACTATAAGGAATGATCATGTAGAGAATGAAGAGGAGGGTCAAAGTGATCCCTCACAACATCTAAAGAAAATTTGACTTCATTGTAGAGAAGATGAATATCATCAATAGTGTATCCCAAATCTATAATATGTGTCTCCATAAACAAGTCTGAAATACATGTCAAGAGATCATCCCAAGCTAAATCTGAAAGACAATGTACATGTTCTGCTGCAAAATGTCATTGGAAGCTTTCAAAGAAGCAACTCTAAACTCTAAAGTAGAAACAATAGATGCAAGGAAAAAAGAGTAGTCCTCAAAGAGAATATGTATGTCCTTAATCACAGCATCTAGATTCGAGGTGAGGGACTCTACAAACAAACAAGATATTTCTGGTAGAAATTGGTCCCAATGAACTAAATCCAAAAGACATAACTGATCTTGCTGCAATGAATCACTAGAAGCTCTCGAAGAAGCATCTTTGGAATCTGAATCTGCAATAGGTGATGATGATGGGGTATCAATGTATGTCAACCATATAAACCGATCATCTAATTAAGATATTTCCACTTGAGGAGAGGCACCATGAATCTCAGTAGGTGCTTGGTCATCCAAGGATGCATCACTTTCAGATGAAGATTCAATGTCTCCATACAACTGTTGAATGAAAGGGCACTCAGTATGCTCAATATGATGCAAAATATCCCTAGATATAGTAGGACATATTAGTCCATAAATCATGTAATTATTGTTAAATGATGAATTCTTCTGATCATAGTCACTTGGTTCAGGAACAAGTCCAAGGAGATAGGGTAGTAGATCTTGGTCAAGGCATTGATTCGTTATCCCTTTCTTCTAAGAAAAATAGTTCTCTGAATTTAGCCTTATAAAAGATTCATGAAATTCATTACTAATATCCATGATTAAACCCCAATAGTGGAACTTTATCTCAATTCATGATTACAATTCACCCCATTACAATGTTTTAACCATGATGCATAAAGCATGTGTGAAAAAGAGAATATGTGCAAACAAGAGTCAACACAATAAACCCCCCTTGGCCTAAGCTACGCTTAAGGGGAGGGTGTTAGTGTAGCTTTTTTATTTTCCTTATGTTTGGGGTATTTATTTTTTCCTACACATTATTTAATCTTGCTTAGGTTTATTAGATGTGGTAATATAAGGACACATGGAAAAATACAATAGCTACATGTGTCACTTCCTCCCCACACATGGGTAGTTGAGTTACACATCCTCTTTTGGCTTGTTGCTCCACCTCTCATAACCACTATTTTGTTTTTACCTAAGTATTTTATGGGGTAGTTGGGTTTCTCACACTCTTTTGGATTTATGTGCCACCTCTCTCTTGTCTTCACTTGAGGAGGTTATGCCACATGTCTTGTCATTTACCAAGTAGGTGATAAACTCCCACCTTTTATGAGTAGGAGTTAATGCACCTCTTGGATGTATTTTCCCTTATTCTTCTATATATTGAGCACTCTCCTCTCACCTTCACAAGTTCAGCTGGTTCAACTAGTTCAGTGATCATTTTGTGAGAGTGACAAGAGTCTTCTCAAAATTCTCTTGCAGTGTTATCTCTATTTTCTCTCTTTCTCTCTTTCAGATCTCTTCTCCATTCTAATATTTTGATTTTCAATCATTTATTGACTGGAGTTTTTATGATCTACTACCGACAATAGATCGTATCTCAGTTATTGCAAAATCCAACACGTAGATCTCTTCCATGATTTGGAGCCAACATTCAACAAATATAATAGAATGTCAACAGTCATATCGGATTGGAGTTTAGCAGAGGAAATCAAGAGGATGAAATAGAGAAGAGAGGAGAGAGGGAGAGGAGGAAGACCTGGGAATGAGTTGATAGCTTGAGGGAACAAAAAAAGAGGGGGGCCTTGGTGGAACACCAAAGGAAAATTAGCAGGGATCAAGTAGGAATTGGAGTACCTGTGTAAGAATGGGAGTAAAGTGTGTGTATGTTGAGACAGGCCATGAACAACCATCCATTATAATGTAATTTTTGTTAATTAATAAAATTGATGTTCTCTTATTAAGTTGAGTCATGGTGCTATGTTGTGAGCTCCATTTTGTGTTTTTTGTTTGAGTGGCTTTAGAGGTGAGTACCCTCTTGCATCAAATGGTATGAGTAGGTAATCTTGAGCATAAAGAGTATCCACCAAGATAGTGGGTGAAGAGTTTGTGAAGAGTGAAGAAGCCTTGCGAGGCTATTGGTTCCATGGGAATCTTGTTTACTTTCCTCCAATAGAGATGAGGCTGGGTAGAAGGTGTGCAAATCTCTTCTACTGAGAGGAAGTGGGTAGAAGAGATTGTGAGGGTGCATCTTCCATAATCCTATTGGGTAGAGGATAGTGCTAAGAGTTTGTTGCATGGGGAACCTGCAGAGGTTGTGAGTGTTGATTTTCTAGTGGTTGTAAATAAAGAGTGTGAGTTGTGGAAGATTGCAACAAGCAAGATGGGATGGGTCGTGAGGAGACTCGTACAAATACTATTTTGGGAGTGGTATTGGGAGAAAGTGGAGGATGAAATGTTTGAGAAGTTTGGAAAGATAGTTTTTCAAGAAGTGGGAAAGATGGTTTGAGTAGAAGTAGGGAAGTGTGTTGAAAAGAGTCAGAGAAAAGTGGTGAAGAGGATTGAGATGAAGAAAGAGGACCATAGAAAAGAGTATTATAGCTTGAGTTGGATGGAGTAAGATGAGAGAGCATCCCCTATGGAAGAAGTTGCAGTAAATAAATTCCTTGAGGAAGGCATGACGAGTGGAGAAGAAAGAACTAAGGTGAGAAGCAAAGATGTCGTAGGGAAAGGCGAAGAGTGAAAAGTTGCAGTTGGCAAGGAGGTGGAAGACATCACAGTGAAGTTCAATGTTGCGGTTGTGAATGCAGATGAGGTAAACTAGTTATGTGATGTTTTTTTGTTTTTGGATGTAGTAGTGAAAAGTGAGTAGGATAGAAGACAAGAATGTATTGTATATGTTGCATATTTGTTAGTAGAAATTATGGAGGATGTCATAGGATTTTAGTGGAGGTGGATGGTCAAAGGTAGGTTTGAACCCACAAAAGAGGAGAGGAGTGTGGAAAGCATTTGGTGGAGGAAGTCGAGTTGTGGTGGACATGAGTCCACAAGGGGAAAAAGGAGGAAGTTGTAGTGTTGTTGGAAGAAGATGGTGAGAGTTCCAAAACGATGTTGGAAGAGATGAAAGAAAGGTTAATTTTTTAGCACCTGATACAATGATGGAGTACACTATAGATTGTTTGTAACAATCTCAAAAAGTGGTTCTATCACTCAACTCCACCATTGTGAGCCTATGCTCACAATCTTTCTACTTGATGTGTATGATGTTGGAGCATCTCGAGCATGCAGGCTATCCTCATCACCCAAAAATATTCATTTTCTTTTTGTAGATATTTTTTCTAGTTTTGTATTCTTACCTGGTGGTCAGATTTAATGTTGATGTCAAATTTTGCATGCTTTGGGAGCCTTTACCGTACCCCCATGGTAGGTTGTATGAGCAATTTGTGGTACTGCGAGGAACCCGCTACCTCGCATTGGAGCTTTATCAGTGGTTGCGGTAGTGCATGGATATCGGTACCCTACAAAGAGTTATTTCACCTACTTGTAGTGACATAGAGAAATTGCACATCCACGACCGATAGTTGGGAGGTTGGTGGTGCTATGATGACTATGGAGCTGGAGTGTTAATCATTTTCGATGGCCTGCAATGGTCAAGATTCTGAGTTGATGGTATTTTGGTGAGTATTGTGTTGAGTGATTGTTGTCCCATGACAGTTGTAGAGGAAGGTTGGCGGGATTACAGGATGGTTTATGGACCATAGATCCCTACCATGATTTGGGGAAAACATTCAACAGATGTAACATAATGTCAACAATCATATCGGATCGGAGTTTAGCAGACAAAATCAAGAGGATGAAATAGAGAAGAGAGGAGAGAGGGAGAGGAGGAAGAGGAATGAATGAGGAAGACCCGACAACTAGCCAAGAGCTCAGGGGAACAAAAAAAGAGGGGGATCCTGGTGGAACAACAAGGGCGAATTAGCAATGACTGCGTAGGAACTAGAGTGCTTGTGTAAGAATGGGAGTAGAGCATGTGTATGTTGAGAAAGGTCATGAACGACCATCCATTGTAATATAATTTTTGTTAATTGATAAAATTATTGTTTTCCTATTAAGTTGAGTCATGACACTACTATGTTGTGAGTTCCATTTTGTGCTTTGTGTTTGAGTGGTTGCAAAGGGGATTACCCTCTTGCATTAGATAGACATATAATCTAAAGATGAAAAGAGGCATAACTATTACTCCATTGAAAATTAAGGAAGCCATGAAACTCATAGATATCAAACAATACAACACATATATTCAACACCACATTAATAACATATAAAATAGAGACAACTAGAGATAACATGTAGATCCTCCATGAATTAAAGACTAGATCAAGTCCAAATCTAATTTTCCTCAAACCAACAACAAAGTGACCATGGTTTAGGAACTCAAAAAGAAGCTTCATAGAAATGTAAGTAATAAAACACATAGTAACACTTCTACACCGAAGAAGGATGTAACCAACCTCCTCAAACCATGTACAAAGCATGTATGTAAATCTACAACTATCTCCATCCATAAAACCTTAACCTATAGTCTCTTCACATATCTACAAAATTGAAAATTTTGGTTAACATGAAACTTACAAAACATTTAGGAACCCATAAATATGGAAACCACCAAATCTATGAACCAAACCAATGAAATATCACAAGCAAGCATAACCATATTAGATTTTGAACAAGTATAGAAATATCATATATCTAAGTAACATGAATCTATACATTCAAGTATAGAAATACAAAAGGATCATAAGGTTATCTTAGAAAATCAAGCCACTAAAAGTCCAATTCCATAACCATCACCAAGTACATACAAATGGGAAAAAAAGTTATCAAGGAGCCTTTAGATGACCAAATGACCAACTCCATAACTCACATGTAACCAAGGGCTAATTATCCAATGCTTTCATGAAATGAAGGGTTGAAACCATGGACCTAACTTAAGCACTCCACATAGTAGTCATCATAGCTAGTGCTTTCCCATGTGACTAGGGGCCAATAGTAGGAGCTCAACATGAACACTCTTCTACTATACATGATCATAGGATAAAATAACATAGCCATCATGTTGGGGGTAGTCGCATACTTCCAAACATAAGCTCTAGGTGACCCATGGGAAACATGCAAACACATACCTAATTCCAAGATCCATTGCATTAAGATTCCACAACCCATCATGAGTCTTATTTAACCTCTTCGCAATTCCTCAAGTGCTCACCATACTATTTTCTAAAGTAGCAAACCAAGTTCACTACAAAATTCATACAAGGATTTGAAAACAACCAATCCCATCCAAATCTTGAAAATAGTAATTTCGATCCATTACAATTTCTAAACATAAATTGCAATCACTTCCAATATAAGACATTAAAAATTTAATATGTATTACATTTATCAAACAACTAATACAAGTTGTGTTGATACTAGTACATTTGAGGATAGTTACTTATCACCTCTTAGATGTACTTAAATTGCATATTTTGAGTAAAACTTTTGAGAATAATTATTTATTTTCTCTTAATTGAATTAATTCGTAAATTTTATAAATTGTGATCTTGTTTGTAATACCACAAAGCTTATCGATTTGCAAGAGAAATACAAGATTCATAAAACTATTATATCATTTATACTATAAAAATTACACATACAAATTTATTTAATTTCTATCTTACAAACAATTTATTTAAAAAATACATACATTTTTATCACTAATATACTTTTTAATCATTTATAGAATTATAATAAAAACTATAGCATGCCCCGTTAAACTTATGATTGAATGTTTATTCATGGGATCACATTGCAATTATTTCATGAATGTTTATATTCAAAATAGATTCTCTAATTTTTATTTAGTTGGATCGAAATAAGGTCTCTAGAAAGTCACAAAAAAGCCCATTTTGTGTCGTATTGACTTTTTTCAAAGGTTTAGATATGAATATTAAATTCATTGTTTAATTTGGGGATTCGTTATTTTTGAGATTTGATTTTAAAGGAGTTGTTATAAGATGGCCGTTGGCTAACGGTCAAAAGCGCGCTTAAAGAATTCAAACATGGCGTGCGATTCAAGAGAGAACAATTCCGCGTGAGATCTAAGACGAGGAATTTTGGTCAAAGAGAAAGCGTGTTAAGTATCTGTAAAAACGTGTTACGCGTGTTTCTATATTTTATTTTCCCTACCCGCTCATTTTTGTATGATTACTATTATATATATTTGGATATCCCTCCAAAAATTGAACTGTAGTTCTTTATTTTATATTATCTGATTCTTTTATTAAATGTATTTTTATTTTTATACATTTGTTTAATTCACTTAGTTATTATTTTCATGCTTGTATTAATTTTTACACATATTATATTTTATGTTAGATGTAAGAGCATGATTATAGGTAGCTACAAAGTGGACGAAGAATCTTGATCTATGTAGTACACATGTTATGATGCATTATAAAACATCTTTCTAAAAGAAACAAACGATAAATAATCAATTAAATTTAGGCGTGGGTTGTGATAATTCTTTGATATTTTAAGATATTGTTTGAGTCTTCGCGAGTTTATATATTGAGGGCTTGAGATGGAGGCATTGAGGTTAAATTTATTTATTTATATAGAGTTATATTATCAAATTTCCTCTAGAGGAGCAAGATGTAAATCTCCATGTTAAGGCTTTGAACTGGCAAGTGTATTGTAACATGTTTGTTGTTGCATATTAATACATTGGTTTGACGCTTTGGAGAGAGTTTTTTTTATCCAAAGGGGATTTCCCCACATATATTGGTTTTTCTTCTATTTTATTTTTTTCTTCTTTCATGTTCTTAATGTGTTAATTTACATGTTATGTTGTTGAAATTTACTTAGATTTGAAAACTACATTACTTTTTGTCTATTAATTAATGGTGGGAGATTAACCATGTTTATGCTTTAAGGGAATAATACAATCTATATTGAAATTTTGATTAAGTCCTAGGCATTTTTCCTTACACTTAGAAGTTACTAAGAATATTGAACAACTGAAATTCTCAATAGGGTATATTGTAGTACTTGGTTCTATCATAAAGGATATGCAATTTGTGTTTATTTGGGAACTGAAGCATGATATAATGGTTTCTATGTAACCATGTTGTTCTCACTATGATCAAAAAATGAAGGCACTCTGTTTTTTCAACAAAATAAAGGGGCCAAGAAAATGCCCATCTTAATCTTAGGCTTTGAAATTTTGATTTCCGCAGACTGGAAAAATTGAATCTAAAGAACCGAATGCACAAATCATAGACATGCCATTGAGGGCAGATAAGCTCATGCTTTTATTCTCCAATAAAACGAATGTTACATATACAAAAAGAATCAATTACAAAACAATCTCAGCAGGGGATTTGATGAATGAACCATCTCATGACTTTGAGAGGAAGCTTTAACAGCCCAACTGCCATGTTCGCCAGTGCAGAAAAGCATATACAGCACGGACTTATACAACTTAACAATGTCCTGCAACAATCCCAAAAACCAAAATACCAATACACAATCAAATCTATTCTCTTTCAATCTTTCAAATCAAGAAAACAAAAAACAATTGACAATCAATTCTAACTAGATCTGTCATTAGATCTTTGAATAAATCAATCAGCTTATTATCAATCCTTGTGCAGTAGATTCATGGATTTTTTTATTGGAGAGAAAACTTACCCCAAGATCCAAATGACGGCACAAAGAGCAGCAACTATGAGAGATAATAAGGCAAAAACGGAAGACCCAACAAAAATCCCAATGGTCTGCACTCCCGCATCTCAAAAAAAACACCCAAGTTTACCTAAATGAGATTTTGGAAATCTGGAATACCAAATGCTAGAGTTACCTTTCAATGTAAATGGGGACTCATGGCTTGTATAAAACATTTTACTATCTAATATAACTAACTTAATTAGATTAGATAAGATTGTGACAAGTTTATTAATCCTATTACATGAGACAACTAACTCATAACAACTTAGGATGAGATAAGATCGAGAAATGACAACTAAGATTTCTAAAAGGAATTTTCTAATCCTAAGTAAACTTAACATGTGAATATGTCCCCTAACTTTCTAGTGAGTGAAAAATTAGCTAGGTACAAGACATTTATTCACACCAACATTATGCATGCAACCCAATAGGGTCTCACAAGCAATCATCATTTTGACTATTTAACCAAGGCTATTTACAAGTTAATATCATGTTTTTGTATGGGAATATCATCCTAACTAGCTCTTTTTTTTGTCCTCTAACATTAATTTTTGCATTATTTTAATCCTTTTTTTGGCCTTGATCACAATTCAATGGGTCTACAACCTATTTAACCAATTATGCACATAAAGTGGTAGTTCTATGAATAAGATCCCCAACATCATTTTTATCACATTTTACATTTTTTAGTTTCTATTTTGTGATAGATGTTGATCATTTAGTGTGCTATACTATCCATATAATCATTCACCCAAGTTATTTTGCAGGTTCAAACTCATTTTTGTAGATACATGTTCATTTTCTAGGCTTGATCATAGTTTGATAGGTCTACAACACAAAGTAGTGGCTCTATTTTTGTTTCAACATTTTTTCAAGGGGAATTTCAACACTTTAGTGGGTTTGCAACACAAACCAATGAATTTGGTAGCAACATATAAGCACCATTTTGGGATTTAAGCTCTCCTAACTCATTGCACTTGTCATTGGTTGATATGCCTTGTGATTTAACATCATCTTGCATAAGATATCACATGTTCACCTGACAATATTTAAGCTACTAATTCTTTGTTTGTAGAAATCATTTGTCAATGGTCATATATTTTATCACTAATCTAGGTACACTTCATTTCTTAAGGAAAAATTAACTTACATGTTACATTTGTGAGGCTTTCTGAAGAATATTCTCCCTCCTTGCAACTTTGGGTTATCTTGGAGATCAAAATATTAAGTTAGTCACTTTTATTTTATCATTTTTATCCTAAGAACTCTCTTCACATATTCTCCCCCCATGCACTTCACATTATATTAGGTGGTAAAAAACAATTAGATCATCCTTTCAATGAGTCTAGATAAGGATTTGATCACCATGGGATATGACCCCAACTTTAGTATTTTGGTGGTGTATAAATAACATGGGTGAATTAAAAGACACACCTGTTTGAGATATAATTTTTTTTATTTGAGCTAATCCCCCAAGAGCTTTATACCTTTTGGAATTGAGGGAGAAGAGAAATTCACCCTTTCCTCTTGGCTATTTCATCTTAATAGAATCTGAACTTACATACCCTTATAATATATCAAGGATGCCCCAACCCTTTTCATCCTAGTCTAAGACCAATCATCCATCCTTTCTTGTAGTGCACTAGTAAGTTGTTAGTCTCAAGAAGCTAATTCTAATGTAACCATAGGAGATTATGGTAGTAGGCCATGAGAAAGCATTCATAGTCCTCACATGTTCTAGGTTGTGGGTGAGACTTTTGTCCCTACACTCCAAAGTCCTTAATAGGGTCCAAGGCTACCCACTCCTTAAAGGTTCTATATTTATGGGCTTACAAGGATTGATACACCCACCTTACTAAATAATAGGTTGTTATCATTCTTAGTGTGTTCATTATTGAGACCTATGCAACCCCTAAAATCTAAAATTCTTAAAATCCAAAATCACTTGCATAACTTAGAATATTGATCAAAATTTATTATTTTTGAATATTGAAACATTTCCAAAGGTCAAGCATCCAATAACCATTCTTCAAAATTGACCTCATCCTAATTATCCCAACCATTTTCCACATCATTGTTCATTCTTTCTTAAGGCATCAAATCATATACCAATCAATCACTTAATTTAAGGTCCTAATCCTTAAGCTAATACACCCAATCTAACACATTAATCATTCAACCCGAACCATTGTACACCATCACTATCCACATAACAACCCTTCTAATACATCCTAATAATCTCCCTCATCATATCATAATCATAACTAATCCCATTTTTGAAATTTTATAAACCAAAGCCTGTCATTACCTTAATCATACCATAACCACTTAATCATACAATCCAAATTTCTATCAAATTCAACCAAACCTTATCTAAATCCATCACCACCTAAAATAATCCAAATCTCTCATCTCATCCTAATTCACATCTAAATCAAATTTCTTCAATCATCTTCAAATCTAATCCTTAACCCAACTTATCCATTTTATCACTTTATCCAACCATCCATCTCAAAAACAAAATTAACACCTATCATTTATCAAGACCCTAGAGTAAAATCCTATCATGAAATCAATGATTACTTGACAACTTAGCTTATCTCAAGTGGGTAATCAAAATGATTCTTTCTTAAGAACTTAGCAGGTATCCTCAGTATAGAAATAAAATCCAATTGGAATCATCATTCAAGGTCTTGATTCTTTACCCATCTCCCAAGTCAAAATTCCTTTATCCCTTTTAACCATCATCATAATCATCTTGAAATCATTAATCAATCCCTATCCAAGTCATCATCAAATCCATCATTGAATTATATCAAAATCATCATCTAAAGATCCTAAGCCAAAACCCCAAAAATCCAAATCAAAATCCCTTCCAATTCCATCTCTATCATCCACTCCTTCCAAGGGAATTCTCCACCATAAACTCCCCTTCAATCTTGGACTCCTCCATCCACCAACCATGTAAGGACACTTATTCTCCTCTTGTATGCACAAGCCCTCAACTAATTTGAGCCCTTGAGCCAAAAATCTATAAATTAGCATTAACCCAGGCCATTATCATAAGACTACATGATATACAATCTTATGTTGTAGGAGAGAGCACTCACATACATCATCATCCACCAATCTTGAGCACAACCACAATAGTTTGGTGCAACATGGGTTGGTGTTGGTGAGATCTTTGTATGTCTTCATCAATGTATACCAAATTTTATGCTTTATCTTGAGTGTTCTATTTGATTTCAAGTAAATGAGTTAATTTAGTTAGTTCATTTGCACAGTCCAATTTTTTATGTACACAATTGACATTGGTAATCTTTATCTCAAGTCATTTAGGATGATTTTTTTTCATCTTTACAAGGGATCAAAATTGTTAGGGATCTTATCTATTGTATAGACTAGAGTCCATGATCTTCTTTGCAATGACAATTTAATTTTCTTTCTTCATGTTAACCTTCTATTATTAAGGTTCAATAGTTTATGTTGATGTAATTTGCCGAAAGTTAGGGTTTGTAATTGCCTTTTCTTTGGTGAAAAAAAAATGACATTAAAATTGTGACACACCCTTCAAATACTATTAAGATTTAAGTAAATTTTTAAATTACATTTGAGAATTGAAAATTGAAATGTTATAAGTCCTAGTTGCTTTGGCTCTTATTGTCTCTACCCCACAAGACGAATAAAATGCTACAAAAATTTCCTTCTACACCAGTACCTCTCCCATTAAACAATGACCTCCTCCTTTAGGTGCCACAATTTGTGCTTAAATCTTAATTTTCCTTTTTCAAATGAGAGTGTTATGATGTTAGTATTTAATACTTGACCTCCTCCTTTAGGTGCCACAATATGTGCTTAAATCTTAATTTTCCTTTTTCAAATGTTAGTGTTATGACATTAATATTTAATCTTTGTGTTGTTTTTGTTGCCATCTTTTGACAAGCCATGCATACCTACCATCTATTTTATTGTAGAATCATAATTGTGATAAAATTGTAAAACTACACGGTTAAATCCTGATAACAACATCATAATTTAACATGCTGTGGAAAATAGTTCATACTTTTTCGAATCATAATTGTAATTTGATGAAATATTATGATAGCTTTTCTGATTTGGGAAGAAAATTCCAATACAATTTTGCATAGGCGAGAGCCCATCTAGCAATGTTGTTCTCACTATGATCAAAATGAAGGCACTCTGTTTTTTCAACAAAATAAAGGGGCCGAGGAAATGCCCATCTTATCTTAGGCTTTAAAATTTGATTTCCGCTCAAAAAAGACTGGAAAAAATGAATCTAAAGAGCCGAATGCACAAATCACAGACATGCCATTAAGGGCAGATAAGCTGATGCTTTTATTCTCCAATAAAACGAATGTTACATATACAAAAAGAATCAATTACAAAACAATCTCAGCAGGGGATTTGATGAATGAACCATCTCATGACTTTGAGAGGAAGCTTTAACAGCCCTACTGCCATGTTCGCCAGTGCAGAAAAGCATATACAGCACGGACATATACAACTTAACAATGTCCTGCAAAAATCCCAAAAACCAATACACAGTCAGATCTATTCTCTTTCAATCTTTGGAGAAAAAACAATTAATAATATCAAATTTCCACAATTTATATTGTTTATTTGTTCAGATTTCTAGATTCGATTATGTAACAACATCAAATTATTACACAATGAATTCAGAAATCTGAACAAATAAAAAAACAATTGACAATCAATTCTAACTAGATCTGACATTAGATCTTTGAATAAACCAATCGGCTTATAACCTTGTGCAGATAAATTCATGGGTTTTTCATTCCAGAGAAAACTTACCCCAAGATCCAAATGACAGCACCAAGAGCAGCAACTATGATAGCTAATAAGGCAAACGGAAGACCCAACAAAAATCCCAATGGTCTGCACTCCCCCATCTCAAAAAAACACCCAAGTTTACCAGACTCTGATAAATGAGATTTTGGAAATCTGGAATGCCAAATGCTAGAGTTATCCTTCAATGCAAATGGGGACTCATGGCTTGTATAAAACGTTTTAGTATCTTATATAATAGAGAGCAGGTCAACAATGGCCGCTTCTCTTCACCTTCCTCTCGCTTGCGTAGAACGAGCGAAGAGCAGGGGCAATGACAAGGTCAAGGATATATTTGGTAGTGCCGTTCATAAGCGCGTATGTGATTTGGCACGTTGCAAAATGTCAAACCTGGCAGCAATGGTGGTTTCTCCGCCTCCTTTTGTAGTCTTCTTGGTTGGAGCCGGTCAACTCGAGGGGCATTGTTTCATACCCAAGAAAGAAAAACATATTAATTTTGTATAAATCCAAAGAGTCCTAACTTGTTTATTTATTTTTATTTTTTTGGCAAATCTATACATCTTGAATAGATTTTTCAAGTCATTGGAAAACATGTGGCATCCATATTTCTTCTCTCCGACATTGGATTTTGACAAGATTAGCAAGCATCCGAGATTTTGTTGTCAATCAGCTACTGATTCTGCATGTTGTCTCATCCCTACCTCAATCTGCATCTAAAGAGCCTCATCATTCTACAAATCACTTTGTAAAAATGTAAAAGGGTAAGTATTGTGATTGTCTTGCAACATAAATTCTTTTGGAATTGGATACTTGTAGTTGATATGTATTAAATTTGATGTCATTTGTATTATAAAGTATTATCAGATTATGGTATGATTAATAATATGTTGAAAGATCTAGTTTAGGAATAATACATTTTCAAAGAAAATAAGATATATGAAAGGATCAATGAATATAGTATAGTTTTATTTATCAAAATAATCATATAACTTGTATATAATGTATTAGTATATTATGATAGAAGATGAGAATGACAATTTTTTCTTAAGTTTATTTAGACAAAATCAAGAAATAAAGAAAAATAATTCTTCAATTATCTTAAATATTTGGAAACAATCTACATAGTTTATCCACCTAAACAAGATAAATGACATTGATTCTTTATAGTAGGAACAACTAGAATGAAGTGATTAGAATTAGAAAGTGTATATGCTACACCCTTAATATTAGAGTATACATGGGGTTATATATTATTATTTAGTTGTTTAGGCCGACTTAAGGCTTCTATAGGGTAATCTAGGTCAACCTAGGTGATATCCTAGGTGTAAGTAGAGTAAATATAGGAGGTAGTGAGTCTTGTTTGATAATCAAATTTGGATTGTGTTCTCATCGTAGATATTTAAAGGTTTGCCCCCTCGAAGTGGATTTTTATTCTCATAAATCATCAAGTCTTTTTAGTATATTTCATATTATATATTATATTGTGCAAGTTATTTTATTACAAGTGGTATCAAAGCATGATCTTGGCACTATGAAGGCAAGACATTTTTTTCAATTTTGGAGGTCATTTTGTGAATCACATATCTCTCATATTTTGGTGAATATTTTCTTGATTTTTAAAGAATTTTTGAAAAACATATTAAAGCATATAAAATCCATATTTCAAAGGAATTGGAGCAGACTAGGTGACTTATTGCAAAATTAGAATTTCCAACAAATTTTCTCTCAAGACTGCAAATCTACTTTTTTTTTAGATGTTTTTCTAGGTAAGTGGTATCTTGGCCCTAGTAAGTTACATTATTTTTTAGAAATTTAGATTTTATTTTGTGGTTTATTTTAAAATTATTGGTTTCCATCATGACAAGGCCTCAAACAAAAGGTAAAAAGAATGTTGTCACACTAATAAAATCTCATGATAATGATGAGGTAATAATTGAGGATATCACTCACAATGAGGGAATCAACAAGGTTAAGGAAGATATTTCATTAGTGAAGATGGAGATGAAGGGGATATGGATTGACTACAAGGAGATGTGATTTTCCTGAGGGGTATGTGCAAGATCATGATGGGCCAAAAAGTGGCAATGAGGAAAAAATTATGTCTTTCATCAACCCAAAAAAGTGAAAATGTTGAGTTGACTTTTTTGTGGCCTGGGTGTCAGTACACACCTCCAAAGCAATTAACAAACCTAGATTTCCATATCGGATATCTGATTTGAAGAAAGTATATATAAACAAATTTTGGGCTATCAAAATCATTTCACAGTCACAAACAACCTGCGGGCGCACAGTGAGGAGGTTCTTCACATAACAGATATCCAATTTTGCCAATTTCCAATTTGAAAAGGTTAGATTTTAGATTTTTCATTGCTTTGATTGAATTTTGAATTAGATTTGTATAATTTCAATTAGTTTTTTATGGATTTTTTTTCAAAATAGGGTTTTTGATTGAATTTTTATGAAAAAATTGAGTTTAGAATGGATTTTGATTAAAAATGATTTTTTTTATGGATTTTGACTTAAAAATAGTGTTGTTTATGTATTTGCATTAAAAATTAGAGAATTTTATAGGTTTTTGTTAAAAGTAGGGTTTTTTGTGGATTTTTTTAAGAAACTAGGGTATTTTTATAATATTTTCATTTATATTGTCTAATTTTAATTAGATTAATTAGTTTTTAACTTTAATCAGACATTATGGTTGTTGAGAATGAGAATGCACAAATTCCACTAGTTGAGAATGAAAATCCACCAGTTGAGAATCAAAATGCAGAAATGTCAAACGCTCCACCACCTTCGCAACCATCAATTGAAGACTTAATTGGTGAAAAATTGGAGCAATTGAGGGGCATTTGTGATGTTTATAAGAAAATCCCTCGATTATCCCATATGTCAACCACATTGACAGAAATAATTACAAATGTAGAAACCCTCTCCACCCAACATAATGCCTTTCATTCGTGGTGAGAAACCATGAGGGAATATTATGCATGTGGATTGTCTTATGATGATGTGAAAAATCTCCAAATAACCTCTTTATTTATTAGCCCCTACATTGGTTTTCCAGTTAATGTTAACAAACCAAAACTTTATATAAAATGGTGCATGCATATGGGCATAGTAGACAACTTTTGGGATCGTTAGTGTATGGTTTTTGATAAACCACCCAACAATAATCTTGATGTACCTTTTTACTTTATTAAAAAATTATACGCTAAGTTTTTGTTAGGGCATTATGTCAATTACTTTGACTTAAACCCTTCCAGGGCGTTGGTGGAGGTATGACCCAGGATAGGCTAGGGGCAGTTCGAGTAGTCAGGTGCCCACATGTTCCCCTTCCTCCCCTTCCTCTACCACCTACAGTACAACATCCAACTATTATGAAGGTTGCAGCCACACAGACTATCCAGGCCATTCACTCTTTGATTGGTCTTTTGGTTTCCCATGTTTCTTCAGTAGCTCAGCCACATTCTGGTGATGTTGGCGATGGATCTAGTGCTACTGCATCATCCTCCTAGGGTCCACATATTTTTTTGCCACATATTTGCAATACATGCCACCAAATATGCTTGGGTCCTATTGTACAACCCACTGAGCATCCATTAGACACTTCTAATTATGACATCTAGGATGTGGAGATTATAGGAGATCACATGCAGGGGAGTGGAGCACACCTTACAGAGTCCTCTCCTGCTAGAGAGGTGGACATTGGAAAAGTTACACAAGTAACATTTAAGGTGTAAATTCATAACTTGCATTTTTTTTAAATGAATATTAATAAGAGATAGTATCAAGTACTAATATTTATTTACATGGTCTATTTAATAGTTAATGTCTAAGGAGGAGCTCACACGGCTAATTGATATAACCCTTAGGGCCATTTCATTGGCCTCGACACACACACAATATATATTTTTGCACTCACTCAATTACATTTTTTTACTGTATACTTGCTTGTCATTTGAATTGTCATTAATGAAATTATATATTAACTTATATGTTTATCTTAATCTTTGCTTGTAGGAAACACCTAGTGCAAGTGAGGAGCGGAACTCTCCAGACTATGGAGGCACAATGTTAGATTAGGGAAAGGTAATTGAACTCAAATTTGATTGAATTAAGATTTATAAGCTATTTTATTGATTATGCATACATTGACATAGATTGGTAGTTTCATATTTACTTGTCGTTTTTATGTACATGAGGTTGTAAGTTATACATCATTGTTGACAAGTGTCACAACACTTGAAAGAGTAGGTATTCAAACACCTGAAGGAGGAGGTGTTGAAACACCTTAAGGATAAGGTGTCAAAAAACCTAAAGGAGATAAAGAAAAAGATCAGCCTAAAGAGGTATGTGTTTATTTTATTTTGTGCTTGGTAAATATGTTCCTATTACTGACAATTGTATGCTAACTTGGATCAATTTTATGTTTTTGTTCACATATATAGATTGACATTACAAAAGTTGGTTTGGTTGGTTCTTTGAGAGGAGCATATTCTTGGACTCCTGACCCTTCGAAGAGATGTATATTTCAAGTAATCAAGATTTCAATTTTAGAGTTCAATTATAATTCAATGTATATTGATTTTTATGTTAATTATTTGATTTTAAATTATATAGTATAACTTTAATCTCAATTTTGGTTTGAATTTTTCTTGTGTAGCTACCTTTAGAGCCAAGGAGTGCTTCAAAGAGGCTCCATTTTGATGATCCACCAGTAGTTTCTCGGATGAGATAGACATTTTGGCATGTAAATTTTGAATAGATACCAAGATGGTATATGCCACATATTGTAAAACTTTGTTTGAGTTGGTGTTGATTCCATTGTTGTATATGGACATACACTTGATTATTGGATAATTTGATATATAGAAGTTGACAATCAAAATTTAATTTCCTCCTCATGTGCATGGTTAAACTCTTTGAAAATTTAATCAAGTGAGCAATGGTTAAATATCAGTGTACAATAGCATAAAAAGAATGGTTATATTGTGTAGTTTATATTCATATTGCTAATTACATTGCATTGTACATCTTTCAAACTCAAAGCATTACTTCACATTGCATAAGTAACAACTAGATGTTGATAGATGAAAAAATTTCAATTACAATATACTTTTTACAAAGTCAACCTAAGCAGTTGTGCAATTACTTCACATTACATAACTAATAACTAGGAGCAACTATCAATTTCATTAGCTTGTCATGGAATTCTATGAGACCACATTTCTTTGAGGAAACTTGCCACAAAACTCACAAAAAATGAAAAGAAAGCACTCAAACAAACTTTAAAGGGGTCTGAGGCCTACTGCCCCCTCATTCCACACACTATGCAGCCATTTACTTGCGGTGTAGGGGCCAAACAATGGAGAAAACATGTTATATATATATATATATATATATATATATATATATATATATATATATATATATATATATATATATATATATAGATATAGATATATATATATATACAGCCTAGAAGCATGAATTAGGATTAGAATATCACATAACATCATATAAACAAAAATACCACCATAAACTTGAATGCCATTTAAAACATGCATGATAAATATTCATCGTTGAAACTTGAATTGTGTTAGCTTGATATATAGAGTCTATTGATGCCAGGGTTCAATTTGTATGATATTGAAAAAAGAAGCCAACTGAGTAGAGTTATCAACATTCTTCATAAATCATAAGAATTTTTTTAGTACACTAGCCATTTTGATGTCTTCTTGTAGTCTCAAATGTTATTTTGTGTCATTTTCACATTGGTCTTGAGAGTGGTAGCTTAATATAGGTCCACAATACAAGAAGCTTAATCTAGTTTACCTGTGCAGTGTAATAGTGGCATAGGAAGATTTTTCTTTGAAAGAACCAAAGGGTGATTGCACATTTGAAGTGTATAAAAATACCTTTTTGTAATATCAAGGATACTTTTTGAATCTTCCATGCATTACTAATGTAAAAGGAAAGGTCAGTTTCCTAATTTGTATGCAGCGATGCTTTTGACATTGTCAAAAAGAGAAAAACTTCCCTAATGATGCAAAGGCATGGACAAGCAGTTCTAACTGTCCACATGAGAGAAAAGAGATGTTGGAGAGTACATCAAGTCAGTGAGAACCAAAGTGTAATGTGTTTTAGTTTGTAGTACTCCTTTGTTTCTCTGCAAATGTGTGATAAATTCTTAGTTCAATGATGCTGAACAATTTTTGAAAAAAGAAAGTTGTGTCACGGTTCGCTTTCAATCCAACAAGCAAAAAGGAAAGCTCAGCCTCTTGGAATGAAAATTCTTGTTTGCAAAACAAATGAATAAGAATGAGGTAGTTAAGGTGTTTGAAGTTATTTAGAGGTCACTTTTAGAGTGCAAGGCTTAAAAATTCATTTTAAATGCACTCAAACCCTTGGAACAGGGCTCATAGACCGACCTCCAGTCAAAATTTCTCTTAAATGCACAAAAAAAAATGAAATTACTTCAAACCAAGTTTGTGAAGAAGTTAACTCTGTTGCCCACTAGTTTCCCTTAAGAGTCCAAAGTGCTAAAAGGAAGCAATCTTTGAAGGGCTATTTCTTGGAGACCATGAGTCTTACATACTCTTCATCTAAGGCTATGGGATCATGTTGGGACCATCTAGAAAAACCTCTCTCATTTTTTGCTATCTTTGAGGCACTTTCCTGTAGTGATGACTTTTAGTGGAGGGAAAAGTTGCCAAATGCAAGTAGTGTAAAGTTGCAAAGTGGTGCAACTTTCATTCCGCAACTCGTACAACCAAATGGACTATTCCAACATGTCTGAATGGGTATGTTTATGTTAGGGATGGTCCTCTTTTGCACCCAAATATGAAAAATCACTCTGAGCTACATTGGACCAACGATTTCCCTTAAGAATCCAAAGTGCTAAAAGGTAGCAATCTTTGAAGGGCTATTTATTAGAGACTGTGAGGCTTACAGACTCTCCGTCTGAGGCTATGGGATCATGTTAGGACCATCTACAAAAAAATTTCTCTTTTTTTGCTATCTCAGAGGATTTTTCCTACAGTGATGTCTTTTCAATGGAGGGAAAAGTTGCCAAATGCAAGCAGTGTAAAGTTTCAAAGTGGTGCAAATTTCATTCCGTAACTTGTACAACCAAACAAACTATTCCAACATGTTTAGATGGGTATGTTTATGCTAGGGATGGTACTCTTTTGCACCCAAATACTTCTGTAGTTGAGTTGGTGAGTTACAACATGGTAACGTCAATGAAATGGGGGGGCAACAAGATTTAAGGTTGGATCAAGTTTGTGTAGGTTCTAGCAACATCATCTTTATTTGTAATTGTGTTGTTTAAAGCCACCTATCTCTTGCATCAAAAAACTCTTACCCAATCAACTTGAACATTATGCACACCTAAATACCTTGTTTCCACTTTGCTAGTTCAAAGAATCAATTACATTGGAAATGAACTTCACATGACCTTTTTACATTTTTTTTGGAAAAAGTGGCAAACCATTGTAATTTATTATATATAAATAAGAGGTATTACAAAACCCGGTTCAAATGAGCATATTGGTAGGAAAGAACAAGGAATAAAACATCATGTTGTAGCTCGATTAATTACAATAAGTTATTATAGAATTGTCCCAATAATAGTAACAAAGCATACACCTAGATATAAATGATGCCCATACACAGTTATGACCTTTTTACATTGTTTCACATTTCAAAATTCAAATTTTACAAAATTTTCCTATTGGAGGCATTCAGGGCACAATCTTCCACAAGAGTAGTATGTTCACTTTCTGCACTAACAAGCACCTATACAAATCATCAAGGTAGCAGCTAAACTACATACAATAGCAAAGATGCTTAGAATAAAAGATGCTTAAAATAACAAATCTATATTATTGTAATTTGTCGCAAACCTCTTCAATTGGATTAGAGTTGGCTATTGTTGTAGTAGGTACATGATCAATCATGCCAAAAATATCACAAAAGTTGTCAAATGAGAAATCTATATTGTCACAATAGAAAAGATGCTTAGACTAAAAAATCTATATTAATCTAAACAACCTGAATGATGATGAATTGGTAATGCAAACTATAAAAGATGCTTAGAATAACCAATATATATTATTCTAAATGACCTAATTGAATATGAGATTGTAATGCAAACTATAAAAGATGCTTAGAATAACCAATCTATATTACTGTAATATGTCGCATACCTCTCCAAAAGGATAAAAGCTGGATATTGTTGCAACAAGTCCATGATCAATCATGCCAAAAATATCACAAAAGTTATCAAATGAGAAATCTATATTGTCACAACAGAAAAGATGCTTAGACTAACAAATCTATATTAATCTAAACAACCTGAATGATGATGAATTGGTAATGCAAACTATAAAAGATGCTTAGAATAACCAATCTATATTATTCTAAATGACCTAATTGAATATGATATTGTAATGCAAACTATAAAAGACGCTTAGAATAGCCAATCTATATTAATATAATCTATCACATACATCTCCGAAACGATCAAAGCTGGCTATTGTTGTAGCAAGTCCATGATCAATCATGCAAAAATATCGCAAAAGTTGTCAAATGAGAAATCTATATTGTCAAAAAAGAAAAGATGCTTAGACTAAAAAATCTATATTAATCTAAACAACCTGAATGATGATGAATTGGTAATGCAAACTATAAAAATGCTTAGAATAACCAATCTATATTATTCTAAATGACCTAATTGATGATGAGATGGTAATGCAAACTATAAAAGACACTTAGAATAACCAATCTATATTATTGTAATCTATCGCATACCTCTCTGAAAGGATCAAAGTTGGCTATTGTTGTAGTAGGTCCATGATCAATCATGCCAAATATATCACAAAAGTTGTCAAATGAGAAATCTATATTGTCACAATAGAAAATATGCTTAGACTAACAAATCTATATTAATCTAAACAACCTGAATGATGATGAATTGGTAATGCAAACTATAAAAATGCTTAGAATAACCAATCTATATTATTTTGAATGACCTAATTGATTATGAGATGGTAATGAAAACTATAAAAGATGCTTATAATAACCAATCTATATTATTGTAATATGTTGCATACCTCTCTAAAAGGATCAAAGCTAGCTATTGTTGTAGCAGGTCCATGATCAATCGTGCCAAAAATATCACAAAATTTTTCAAATGAGAAACTATATTGTCACAATATACAAGATGCTTAGAATAACCAATCTATATTAAATTATAAATGAGCTAATAGATGATGCATAATGAACTTAATGAACTTAAGCATAATGAACCTAAGCATTGTACCTTCCATTCTTGAAAATGTTATTCAAGTGTGCCTGAAGGGTCGTCTCTTTGCTTAAGAGTATCCAATATTGCTTTATGATCAACATTACTAAGTGTCCATAGTTGTTTTGTCTTTGGTCTGGCATGATGCTTCAACAACTTAACATTTTTTGCTATGACAAGGTACAAATACATGAGAATGGTTTTGTGTTTCTCGTAGTCTTCAAATGTGGGTATGCCATTCTTTCTAACCATATATGTTTGCAACCAAGTTCCTACAACCACAACTGAACTTGTAGGATACATGAACCCATCATCATCTTCCATTAGTTGTGTTAGCTTATGATTTACCTACACACATCGAGCTAACCAATAATTTGATCTCTCTTCATTCCCCTGCGGTGCAACGACTGCAAAAACATGTCTTGGATGTAGTAGATCTAAAAGCCGATCGTAATCAACTGAACTTTCTATTGTGTCATTTGTCATGGGTATTGTTTGAGTTAATGGAGTTAGATATTGTGGAACCCATGTATCCACCCACTCACTTGACTCACATTGATCCCACTCGCACTAAATACAACTCTGACAAAAACAAGCCAACTCTCATGTCCAAATGGTCCATGTGCTTGCATCTGAGATTCAAAATGAATGCTTCTTTGAAGAATCTTTGATTGTATGACAATCCAATCTACCTCCCAATATACCCTCCTCAACCAACCAAAAGAATCTGTGCACTATTGAGTCAAGTGTCCCTCTCTGTGACAATGCTGAACTACACCAATCAACAATAGAATGTGCATCACTGAATTTTGCTCCTGAAATCTTCAATTGCTCCTTAACTAGAGCTCTCTTTAGCAATTGTACAAAAAGTTGGCATTGCTTGGTCAATGTCTTATCATTAAAATATTGTATGAAAAGTCTTCTAGCCCACAACCGAATGGTTTTTGTTGACCTCTTGCCGTCAAAATTGTTTATAATGTTCTCATCAATTTCAAGTGACCATTTAGGGGTTCTTGAAGGTCTTGAGTTTGGAATATGTCTTTCTTTCACACAAGGTTCTTCATTTCACATGTAATCTGGTGAAACATAATCTACACTTAGTTCAATATTATGTTCAACATCTTCAATTCTAACATTTTCACCTTCAATTTGAATAATTTCATTCCCAATTTCAGTATCATATTCAACATCTTCAAATCCAACATTTTCACCTTCAACATTTTCATTATCAATTTCAATATTTTCATTCCCAATTTGAATATCATGTTCAACATCTTCAATTTCAACATTTTCAGCTTGAACATTTTGAGTATCAATTTGAACATTTTCATTCCCAATTTCAATATCATGTTCAACATTTTCACCTTGTACATATTCAATTTCCTCTTCAGGTGTTGTCATAATAGTGGTTTACAATTCCTGAGAGGAATGGATTTTAGCTGAAATCACATATTTTTAGAAAATATAATGATTTAAGCCTTAAAATTTTCCATTTTAAGGATTCCAATTGAAGAGGGTTTGATCAAATCACCTTAGATCAAACCCCCTTGGATAGAACCTCGCTAGTTTTAAACCATACCTATAAATCGTCTCCTTTTACACCTATCAAAATGCTGATAAAAAATCACTTTTGATTTAGCTTTTGGGGGATTAAATGAATTCATTTAAAATTTATTTCAAATGATTATGGTATTCCTCAGAACAAACTATCCAATGAATATAATTTTAATATGTTTTGGTTTTGTTATGTATTTGTTTATTAAGTTTTATTAAACATAGATTTTTCATCGAAAGAAATGAATTTCTTTGTTCTTCACATGTGGAAAAATAGAAGATTATTAAAAAATTTAAAAATGTAAATTGCACCAGATATTGAAGTCCTTGATCCAACAAAAAGAAATTAAAT
>VDFB02051388.1:0-13815 GCA_007258455.2 Sequoia sempervirens
AGTGCATTCAAATGACAAATGATAGCCACTTCTAGTTTAACAGTTTCATTCCAGAATGGTGCTTCTGACATTTTAGACACGCATAGGAATTGGTGAGTAAAGGTGATTCGTAGTGTTGCAATGTTCAATCTAAGCCTCTACATAGGGTCTAAAAGTAGAAAGCAATGTTGTTGTATGGTAAGATCAACGTTTTCGAAAGGAGAATATTTTAGATATGCAAAGGAGAGTAACTTGATATAGTAGCAAGCATCAATGATACTGTATCTAAATATGGGTACCATTTAGTGAAAAGCTATAGCAAAGGACAGCCAGTTCATTTTGGGTGGGTTGGAGCTTCAAGTTGGATCATGTATCAAGAGTTTAGTGAAGGACATTAATTAATGTTTGAGGTGCATTCAATTGTTTTCAGTGAATTATAAGTGCCAAGCAAAGTACACACAAACAAAATTGTCAAAATCAGACCATGGAAGCATGAGAGTTCAACATGGCATGCCAATGATACTTGAAGTGTAACCAGTGACAAGAGGAATCTTTTAAACAGATGTGTACAATATTACAATGTTTTAATCTAAATCTGTTTGAGGCAGAAGACAAGGTTGCTGTGTTGTGGTTAAGGAAAATCAAAAGATTCTACTATGCGTACAATGAATGAGCATGGAGATAATATACATTAAGGGGTCCTCCTTTTCACAACAGACAGGCACAAAATCGTGCCAAAGATAAGAAATCTGAATGATTAAAGAAGCCCAAATTTTGCATAATTATTGGGATTACTAACCTCTTATATCTTAAGCAAGATGTTACAGGTGGAGATCACTATTTTTCAGTAATATATGGAGTTCTAATTAATGTAGTATTTCCATGAGTGTCAGACTATCTTCATTTCAAAGTTGAGAGACACAGGAATAACAAAGTAAGGCATCAATTATTTTGGGTCAAGCCCATAACTAAACACAGATAAGCATACAACTGGGTATTTGGATCAGATTTAGTCAAATTCTAAACAGTCGAGGCCATGTGATAGTTTTTTAACAGTGATGCAATGAATGTACATTTTTCCTCTTAAAGTGCAGAATGTCAGGTTTATAAACTAAACACATTTGAATCTCGAGTACTCACTTTAGGGTTCGAGTTGCAAAATATAGAAAATTCAAGTACCTGCGAATACCTGCTACAAGGGAATGCAACAAAATACTTAATGCAAGTTTCCGAAGTTTGACTGCCTACATGAATAAGTTCAGAGTGAAGAAATTCCGCCTCGTATAGATTAATGGCTATGTTTTAGGGCTACTTAAACTTAAACTATGCTCAATTATCCATGGTACCCATGGATTTTCATTGTAGGTACCAAAAGTGTATCAATCTACTATACCCACTTTCAGTTTTGTTTTCAAAATACAAAAAATACAATAACCACGACAACCCATGTCAGGATTTCGCAACTAAATGATGAAATCACAGTCTTGTCCAAATTTCATAATGCCCACAAGAAAATATACTTTCAGAAAGACATAAAGAGGGGTTTGTCATTCTGGTTCAAGCTAAAATTCAAAAGAATTGCTTTCTATAGTGCTCTTTTGGCATGGCCTGTACATGGCTAGAGGAATCATGAAATAAAGAGAGCTTTTAGAGTTTCTACAGAGCAAAGGAAATTACCAGTTTAAATTTCTATTAGAATCAAGAGCTGTGGCCATAGCTTCCTCTTTAGTTTCCAAATGCAGGGGTTCGAGTTTCCAAGTGATGGCCGAGCTCTCACTAGTGAATAGACTGATACAATGATAGAGTTGAGCACATGAGAACAATAATATGATGATATTAGAGTATGTTAGCCATGACTTTGAGGCCGAAATGAGCAGAATACAAAGCCATAAATTCCAAGAACACAAGCTTACCTCTGCACAGTGAAGGAGAAAAGGAATACAAGTCGAGCTTTCATGAATGGATTGTGGGAGTCGAGCTCGAATCCATAATGGTATGAAGAAATCAAAGTAAGAGAAAGTCATAAATGAGCAGGCTGCGCCCTTAGGGTTTTTGATACTCGAGATAATGAAGTGAAAAGGTTATTTCGCCATGAAAAAAGACTTACCCACTGAAGATTCGGTCAACTGGAGAGCAGTGGAAGATTTTTGTGCACACGGGTTCAAATCCAACACCATCATTGTGACATTTTTCATGTAGACAAAAGTTTTTCTTTCCAAAGTCATGGGTGCGAAATGGTGATAATTAGGGTTTGACCCTATTTTGATCAAATCCCTAATTCGAGCATTATGAATTTTCCAGAATTTTCATTCAAAATGCACATGTCAACATCAAATGGTGGCTGAAATCATAATGTTTCCTTTATGATTTATCAAAACCTAAGTTTAGGTCAATATCAAATGGAGGCCAAAATTCTATGCTAGAGAGATGTCTTAAGTATTTAAGACTTATGGTTTTTCCTTAGCGAAGTATGGACTTTGCCTTAAGGTATTATTTTAAATGAAGAGCAATTAGGGTGAATGGTGAATATTTTATGTTTAGGGTCAATTTAACTTTTAGGGTTTTATTTTTTAATTGATTTTCAAGAAATCAATTGGAGCTGTGATGAGGAGATAATAATGACATTGGTATATTTTTATGATTTTTTGAGGAAAAATCAATTATTGTAATGGAGGAATAAGGGTGATTATTTCTTTTTGCAAAAGATTTCCAATCTTTGAGTTGCAAAATAAGGCAAAATTGTAAAAATCCGCATCTTGTAAAGCAGAATCATAAAAGCGATGTTTTATAGACTACTTTATGTTTTCTTGTTATTTTTAGCAGATCTTTGACTAACTTTCCTCTTGGTCGAATTCTAGACTTATCTTGGAGAGATAAGGTGTTTTTTGAGCTTTTAAAGCAGATTTAGCCTATTTTTAGAGGCTTGACAATGTAATCATAAAAGCTTTGTGCTTTTTTCTGCTTTAAAGAAGTTTTTGAGTTTGTTTGAGGCCCTTTTTCTTTGACCTTTTTCTGAGCTCGGATTAGGGTTTCCTTGAGAGTTTTTGATAGATTTAGTCTTTCAACTCTCCATTCTCATCAGTAGTTCAGATCAGTTACTTTTCCTTACTCATTTCAGGGAGCTTGTAAACCTTTTGATACTTAGTTTGAACAATTGACACTCTTCCAGTTTTAATAAAGTAACAAATTTCTCCTTGTATTTTCTATCTCAAGTTTTGTAATAGCAATCTGATGTACTTGTGTTTTCAAATTGAAATCCTTTTATGTCTTGCTGTTATAGGTTGTGTTTCAAAATTATATGTTTCAGGTTGCATGTTGTATTTGATTTCAGATCTTCATGCAAATCACTGATGGGATATGTGCCAATGAGATTATGAGGATTACTGCAATAAAGAAGTTGTTATGAGTGAGTAGTTCTAAATTCTTATAAGTTTGGTGAATCATCTTTAGAAGTAGGTTTTATGTTCAGTTATCCTTCATCCCTTTTCTTAGAAGCCATTTTAAATTCATCATTCAGAGAACCAGCTCACTCTGGAGATTCCTCTTTTGCATAAGATCACCCACATCTGAAAGAGGTTTCCATGTTTCAGTAGGGTGCAAAACTATTGATAACAGTTTTTGGCACACCTGGTGGGACTCTAAAAATCAATTTCAGAGAAATTTTAATCCTTTAAGGTTGTTGTTTGGTGTATGCAACAAGTTTTCAACCTTTTGGAGGCCCTTTTCAATATACTTGGCGAGTCCGTTCTCTAATTTTCAAGCAGATCCATTGTGAACAGCGCACAAAAGAACACATACTGAAGGGTCGAGTGTTCCCTTCAGAATTATCAGCCTTTGGAGGCATAGTCATCAAACACCATGTCGACTCCGAGAAGCCTTTTCTGGTTTCAAAATGATCAAGTGTTGGTATGTTGTTAGAGATTCTAAGTTTTGCTCATTTTTAGCCTTTAGATGAAAAAATATGTCAATATTTCATGGGCATGCATCATATCACCCGTCATATCATGAAGATACTACTTACCTGTCTCCATATCAGCCACATTCGCATAATCATGCTATTGATTTTAGTTCCATGGTTTTTCACAACCAGCATGCACAGTATAGTTTCCACCCACACACCCCTACTCATTATTCACCTCAGCCCTCCTATGTTAAAAATCAGTCCCAAGAGATCGAAGACTTGAGTTTTAGAGAAATAAGGCTGAACTATGAAAGGAAAATGAGTCAAATAGATCAGCAGGAGGAGATGGCAAGTATAAAAAATATGCTGCTTGATTACATGAATCAACTTGCGTAGATCAAGAAGTAGTATGAGTATAATCAGCAGCAGGAAGAGCTGGCTTATCAAGCCTATCTTCATGATCAAGAGCTGGAGACCCAAAGAGCACAGTTTGAGGAGGATTTAGAGAGAGAGGTAGCTGCACAAAAAAATCTTTTGCTTGCTTGGTGTCAAAAGTTGGAAGCCCAAACAACTCCTATCAGTTCTAAACATCCTATTCAAGAAGAGGTTCGTAAATTCAAGTTTCCAAGTTTTATGAAAACTGAGCCTCCTAACCCGACTAAAATCAAGATTCCTAGCTTTAGAGATTTTTCACCTTTGCAAGAATCTAGGTTAGAACTTTCTGAACCTGTGAGCATTCAAGACCTGTCCATTAGGAAGCAATCTCCTTTCCTCCAGGAAACTCCAAAAATCCCACAAGCTTCCCAGCCAGATAATTCTGATTGTCCTATCACTATTGAGGATAGACCTATTGTCTTGGAAAATGACTCATCTTTCGCCATGGAAGAAGCTAGAGTAAACTTATTGCATATAGCTATGGAAGAATATAGCTTGCAGTAGCAAAATATTGAATGACAGAAGTCTTCTACTGATGAGTCCTTTTATGTTTTCACTAATGAGTTACCTTGTTTTGTGGAGGATGGAGACAACCTTTCAGAGAATCAACAACATACCAAGCAGGAATTTTATGTTGATTGCTCCATTTTTTCAGCGGAACCAAAGAAAGTCTCCAGTTGGGACAGTGTTAAAAAAGACCCAGAGCATCATGAGCCATTGCTGCAGGAGATAGAGGAGGCCCTGTTTGAAGAACAACATATTCTAGATCGAAGAACAAGTGACAGTTCTCAAGTTCTGCCTAATTTGTCAATGGATTACCGTTCTTTGTGGATAACGAAATAAGCATCCCTCATATTACACCTGTACCAACTTTAGAGCAACGGGAAGAAGTTCAAAGTTCTGATGTTTCGATACCTCAGAAGAGTTGCAGTGATGAGGAAAATAGTCTTCCTCCACAAGAAGCTGAAAGTGAAGGGGAAGACGACATGTTTTGGGATGATCTTGAGGCTTTTGTTTCAAATTTAGATACCAAACACTCATCTTTTGAGGGAGAAGTTTTGGAGCAGTAGTTTGAGGAGACAACAGGGGCTGTCCAAACTCGAGCTGGGGAGAGCGTGGCTATCGAATGTCAAAATCTCGATAAGCATGACACAATAGTTTGAATAGAATGAGATCAAGCTGCACACAAGCATGACACTGTTGTACAAGGTAATGGCCTTGATATCTTCACAAGTTTTAAAGACTGCAGTCAGGAGGACACCTCAAGGCCTATTATGCATACAGAAGATAATAATGGGACCCACGAGGACTTGTACGCTAATATAATTGATGAGTTTTGCGCAGAGTTGGATGATATGTTTTCAAATGATCCTCATCAGAGAGATGAGATGGAGATAATAGGTAACAGTAGCCAACAAAGAACTAGAGGAACAAGTTCAAGCTTCACCCTTTCGAGAGGTTGTCCCATCAGACATCTAGCTAGGGATGTTGGCAAGATCCAAAGGATTTCCAGTGTGCCTAAGGATGAGGTGGCAGTCGAGGGGCAGCAAATCCCACTTATTCATCTTGGGAAAATTAGAGGTATGCTTGATCAGACTCACATGATCTATGCCTTTGATTATAATTTACAAGTTGCAGTATGACAATGTGTGGGGAGTGTCTTCATTTTTCATCTCTTAGTGCAAATTTGTGAGCATGCAAAGTATCCTCAGCTGATTAGAAGGGGAAGTTATTTTTCAAAGCCGGTAAATGGTTTCGTTTGAGTACCTTTTCCATTGGTTAGTGTAGGATAGAATAGTTGTTGCAAACAAGTGCATTTCGCACATTTGATTTCAATAGTTTGCTTTCTCCAAGCGCTACTGCGCATTGTTTTGTTGGCCTTTAGGGCCTGTTCTTTTGCTTTCAGGTTTTGTTTCATTTTCTTGCTACTATTTGGAGTGTTGCTGTTCAATTTTATGAGTTTCAAAAAGGGGCAGAATTGACTCCGCGCCCAATGAATTGTTTTGAAGGCCACTGATCTATGCCTAGCAGGCAAGCATATAGCGAAAATCACTTACATATTTTTCACCTCAGCTCAAATGGAGGAGCTGGCTGATTATTATTTGCCATAAAGTGGAATTGCAGATTGGATTTTAAATGTTGTTTCGTATTATCATTATGCATTGAATTCAGTTATGCATTTTAGTGAAGTTATGGAGTTGCAGAGTGCCATTCAGATGTTGCAGATTTAAAAGAAAGACAAAATTGAGTACATGTGCAAAATAGCATTTCAGATGCTTTTATTCATTTCAAAAAGAACTCATATTTTTACAAGGCTTCATTTGATTTCACAATCAGAATAGTATTACAACATTGCATGAGATGCATTTTTCTTTTCAACTGAAAAGAAAAAATGAAATCAAGGATCCACACAAGCCGTGGATATAACTATAACTGTTCCAATACATTTCTAACAACACAATGCACTACTGAAGATGCAAAAGGAAAACATATAAGCAACAACATAGTCATCATTGCCTGATTATCAACGCTTGATGTTGAATGGTGCACCTCATCGTCTCGAGCTTCGTCAACCTGTAAGAGGAAAAGAAGGGTGTCAGTGGCTCTGACTATGACATAACTCATATGATGCACCTACAATAGTACAATATACTATTAGCAATGCATTGAAACAATCAAATTCAATCAAGTGCAGTATGAAGAAGTGAGCTGAAGGAGAAGTATCAACATCATAATCAACATGTTCCATTTTTTATGCTAACACTGTTTGTTTCCTTGTGCAGGTATAGGTAAAGTCATGAAGCTGAACATTGTTTGAAGACCAAGCATGTGGAGCAAAACGGGCTCCCACAAGGGTAGAGCCTGGCATGTTGCCCTATGCATTAAATGGGCTATTTTTGAAAAGATATTTCATCATATACATCAAACAAAGTGAAATACAACTGGAAGAGTAAAACAGAGTTATCCATCAAGTGACAAAACCAACTATGCATTCATAACGATCAGGGTTGCTTTCTGAAGGCTACAGGTGAATAGTGAGTTTAGTTCACTTAAGGAATATAACTGAGAACATTTACGTCAAAAATTGTTGAATAACTTCATTTTCTGTGCTGATTGTAATCATATGTCATGTAAGTTTCAATTCATCATTTCTCTTTCGGATAGTGAATAGGCATACATTATGCCTTAATATTTTGTTTTAATTTCATCATCAAAGAGAACAGATTTTTTAAGAGTAGTTCGTACAGTGAAATATAAAAATGCATGAAGAGTACCATGTTGCCCAAAAGCACAAAATGCGGACAGTGCATTCAAATGACAAATGATAGCCACTTCTAGTTTAACAGTTTCATTCCAGAATGGTGCTTCTGACATTTTAGATACACATAGGAATTGGTGAGTAAAGGTGATTCGTAGTGTTGCAATGTTCAATCTAAGCCTCTACATAGGGTCTAAAAGTAGAAAGCAATGTTGCTATATGGTAAGATGAACGATTTCGAAAGGAGAATATTTTAGATATGCAAAGGAAAGTAACTTGATACAGTAGCAAAGCATCAATGATACTGTATCTAAATATGGGTACTATTTAGTGAAAAGCTATAGCAAAAGACAGCCAGTTCATTTTGGGTGGGTTGGAGCTTCAAGTTGGATCATGTATCAAGAGTTTAGTGAAGGACAACAATCAAACTATGAGGTGCATTCAATTATTTTCAGTGAGTTATAAGTGCCAAGCAAAGTACACATGAACATAATTGTCAAAATCAGACTATGGAAGCATGAGAGTTCAACATGGCATGCCAATGATACTTGAAGTGTAACCAATGACAAGAGGAATATTTTAAACAAATGTGTACAGTATTATAATGTTTTAATCTAAATATGTTTGAGGCAGAAGACAAGGTTGCTGTGTTGTGGTTAAGGAAAATCAAAAGATTCTACTGTGCGTACAATGAATGAGCATGGAGATAATATACATCAAGGGGTCCTCCTTTTCACAAAGATAGGCACAAAATCATGCTAAAGATAAGAAATATGAATGATTAAAGAAGCCCAGATTTTGCATAATTATTGGGATTACTAACCTCTTATATCTTAAGCAAGATGTTACAGGTGGAGATCACTTTTTTTTCAGTAATATATGGAGTTCTAATTAATGTAGTATTTCCATGAGTGTCAGACTATCTTCATTTCAAAATTGAGGGACACAGGAATAACAAAGTAAAGCATCAATTATTTTGGGTCAAGCCCATAACTAAACATAGATAAGCATACAGTTGGGTATTTGGATTAGATTTAGTCAAATTCTAAACAGTCAAGGCCATGTGATAGTTTTAACAGTGATGCAATGAAGGTACATTTTTCCTCTTAAAGTGCAGAATGTCAAGTTTATAAACTGAACACACTTGAATCTAGAGTACTAACTTTAGGGTTCGAGTTGCAAAATACAGAAAATTCAAGTACGATGAATACCCAAGTAAGGGGAATGCAATAAAATATGAATGCAAGTTTCCTGAGTCTGGATTGAGCCATATGAATAAGTTTAGAGCAAAGAAATTCAGTTTCCTTCAGAAGTAGATTAATGGCTATGTTTCAGGGCTATGAAATAAAACTATGCTCAATTATCCATGGTACCCACATGTGGATTTTCATTCTAGGTACAAAAAGTGTAATAATCTACTATACCCACTTTCAGTTTTGTTTTCAAAATACAGAAAATACAATAACCACAACAACCCATGTCAAGATTTTGCAATTGAATGATGAAATCATAGTATTTTCCAAATTTCATAATGCCTACAAGAAAATATACTTTCAGAAAGACATAAAGAGGGGTTTACTGTTCTGGGTCGAGCTAAAATTCAAAAAATTGCTTTCTACAGTGCTCTTTTGGCACGACCTGTACATGGCCAGAGGAATCATGAAATGAAGAGAGCTTTTAGAGATTTTACAGAGCAAAGGAAATTACCAGTTTAAATTTCTAATAGAAACAAGAGCCGCGACCATAGCTTCCTCTTTAGTTTCCAAATGTAGGGGTTCGAGTTTCCAAGTGATGGCTGAGCTCTCACTAGTGAATAAATTGCTACGATGATAGTGTTGAGCACAAGAGAACAGTAATATGATGAAATTAGAGTATGTTAGCCACGGCTTTGAGGCCGAAATGAGCAGAATACAAAGCCATAAAGTCCAAGAACACAAGCTTACCTCTGCACAGTG
Organism: Sequoia sempervirens; assembly: GCA_007258455.2. NCBI lineage: Eukaryota > Viridiplantae > Streptophyta > Pinopsida > Cupressales > Cupressaceae > Sequoia > Sequoia sempervirens. The sequence continues at coordinate 9,530 of VDFB02051388.1, forward strand.
AAGGAGAATATGAATACAAGTCGAGCTTTCATGAATGGATTGTGGGAGTCGAGCTCGAATCCATAATGGTATGAAGAAATCAAAGTAAGAGAAAGTAAAAAATGAACAGGCCACGCCCTTAGGGTTTTTGATACTCGAGATAATGAAGTGAAAAGGTTATTTCCCCATGAAAAAAGACTTACCCACTGAAGATTCGGTCAACTGGAGAGCAGTGGAGGATTTCTGTGCACACGGGTTCGAATCCAACACCATCATAGCGACATTGTTCATGCAGACATAAGTTTTTCTTTCCAAAGTCACGGGTGTGAAATGGTGATAATTAGGGTTTGACCCTATTTTGATCAAAGCCCTAATTTGAGCCTTATGAAGTCCCAGAATATTCAATCAAAATGCACATGTCAACATCAAATGGTGGTCGAACTCATAATGTTTCCTTTATAATTTATCAAAACCTAAGTTTAAGTCAATATCAAATGGAGGCCGAAATTCTATGCTAGAGAGATGTCTTAAGTATTTAAGACTTATGGTTTTTCCTTAGCGAAGTATGAACTTTGCCTTAAGGTATTATTTTAAATGAAGAGCAATTAGGGTGAATGGTGAATATTTTATGTTTAGGGTCAATTTAACTTTTAGGGTTTTATTTTTTTTAATTGATTTTAAAGAAATCAATTGGAGTTGTGATGAGGAGATATTAATGACATTGGTATTTTTTTATGATTTTTTGAGGAAAAATCAATTATTGTAATGGAGGAATAAGGGTGATTATTTCTTTTTGCAAAAGATTTCCAATCTTTGAGTTGCAAAAATAGACAAAATTGAAAAATCTGCATCTTGTAAAGCAGAAGCATAAAAGCGATGTTTTATAAACTGCTTTATGTTTTCTTGCTATTTTTAGCAGATCTTTGACTGACTTTCCTCTTTGAATTCTAGACTTATCTTGGAGAGATAAGGTGTTTTTTGAGCTTTTAAAGTAGATTTAGCCTATTTTTAGAGGCTTGACAGTGTAATCATAAAAGCTTTGTGCTTTTTTCTGCTTTAAAGCAGTTTTTGAGTTTGTTTGAGGCCTTTTTTCCTTGAGATTTTTTCTTGAGCTCGGATTAGGGTTTCCTTGGGAGTTTTTGATAGATTTAGTCTTTCAACTCTCCATTCTCATCAGTAGTAGAGATCAGTTTCTTGCCCTTACTCATTTCAGGGAGCTTGTAAACCTTTTGATACTCAGTTTTGGACAGATTGACACTCTTCCAGTTTTAATAGAGTAGCAAATTTCTCCTTCTTATTTTCTGTCTCAAACTTTGTAGTAGCAATCTGATGTACTTGTGTTTTCAAATTGAAATCCTTTTATGTCTTTCTGTTATAGGTTTTTCAGAATTACATGTTTCAGGTTGCATGCTTGTATTTGTTTTCCAGATCTTCATGCGAATCACTGATGGGATGTGTGCCAATGAGATTGTGAGGATTACTGCAATAGAGAAGTTGTTATGAGTGGTTAGGTCTGAATTCTTAAGTTTGGTGAATCATCTTTTAGAAATAGGTTTTTATGTTCAGTTATTCCTCATCCCTTTTCTCAGAAGCTGTTTTAGAATAGAATTCATCATTCAGAGAACCAACTCACTCTGGAGATTCCTCTTTCGCATAAGATCACCCACATCTGAAAGAGGTTTCCGTGTTTCAGTAGTTTGCTAAATACTACATTCAGCAGGGTGCAAAACTATTGATAACAGTTTTTGGCACACCTGGTGGGACTCTAAAAATCAATTTCAGAGAAATTTTAATCCTTTAAGGTTGTTGTTTGGTGTATGCAACAAGTTTTCAACCTTTTGGAGGCCCTTTTCAATATACTTGGCGAGTCCGTTCTCTAATTTTCAAGCAGATCCATTGTGAACAGCGCACAAAAGAACACATACTGAAGGGTCGAGTGTTCCCTTCAGAATTATCAGCCTTTGGAGGCATAGTCATCAAACACCATGTCGACTCCGAGAAGCCTTTTCTGGTTTCAAAATGATCAAGTGTTGGTATGTTGTTAGAGATTCTAAGTTTTGCTCATTTTTAGCCTTTAGATGAAAAAATATGTCAATATTTCATGGGCATGCATCATATCACCCGTCATATCATGAAGATACTACTTACCTGTCTCCATATCAGCCACATTCGCATAATCATGCTATTGATTTTAGTTCCATGGTTTTTCACAACCAGCATGCACAGTATAGTTTCCACCCACACACCCCTACTCATTATTCACCTCAGCCCTCCTATGTTAAAAATCAGTCCCAAGAGATCGAAGACTTGAGTTTTAGAGAAATAAGGCTGAACTATGAAAGGAAAATGAGTCAAATAGATCAGCAGGAGGAGATGGCAAGTATAAAAAATATGCTGCTTGATTACATGAATCAACTTGCGTAGATCAAGAAGTAGTATGAGTATAATCAGCAGCAGGAAGAGCTGGCTTATCAAGCCTATCTTCATGATCAAGAGCTGGAGACCCAAAGAGCACAGTTTGAGGAGGATTTAGAGAGAGAGGTAGCTGCACAAAAAAATCTTTTGCTTGCTTGGTGTCAAAAGTTGGAAGCCCAAACAACTCCTATCAGTTCTAAACATCCTATTCAAGAAGAGGTTCGTAAATTCAAGTTTCCAAGTTTTATGAAAACTGAGCCTCCTAACCCGACTAAAATCAAGATTCCTAGCTTTAGAGATTTTTCACCTTTGCAAGAATCTAGGTTAGAACTTTCTGAACCTGTGAGCATTCAAGACCTGTCCATTAGGAAGCAATCTCCTTTCCTCCAGGAAACTCCAAAAATCCCACAAGCTTCCCAGCCAGATAATTCTGATTGTCCTATCACTATTGAGGATAGACCTATTGTCTTGGAAAATGACTCATCTTTCGCCATGGAAGAAGCTAGAGTAAACTTATTGCATATAGCTATGGAAGAATATAGCTTGCAGTAGCAAAATATTGAATGACAGAAGTCTTCTACTGATGAGTCCTTTTATGTTTTCACTAATGAGTTACCTTGTTTTGTGGAGGATGGAGACAACCTTTCAGAGAATCAACAACATACCAAGCAGGAATTTTATGTTGATTGCTCCATTTTTTCAGCGGAACCAAAGAAAGTCTCCAGTTGGGACAGTGTTAAAAAAGACCCAGAGCATCATGAGCCATTGCTGCAGGAGATAGAGGAGGCCCTGTTTGAAGAACAACATATTCTAGATCGAAGAACAAGTGACAGTTCTCAAGTTCTGCCTAATTTGTCAATGGATTACCGTTCTTTGTGGATAACGAAATAAGCATCCCTCATATTACACCTGTACCAACTTTAGAGCAACGGGAAGAAGTTCAAAGTTCTGATGTTTCGATACCTCAGAAGAGTTGCAGTGATGAGGAAAATAGTCTTCCTCCACAAGAAGCTGAAAGTGAAGGGGAAGACGACATGTTTTGGGATGATCTTGAGGCTTTTGTTTCAAATTTAGATACCAAACACTCATCTTTTGAGGGAGAAGTTTTGGAGCAGTAGTTTGAGGAGACAACAGGGGCTGTCCAAACTCGAGCTGGGGAGAGCGTGGCTATCGAATGTCAAAATCTCGATAAGCATGACACAATAGTTTGAATAGAATGAGATCAAGCTGCACACAAGCATGACACTGTTGTACAAGGTAATGGCCTTGATATCTTCACAAGTTTTAAAGACTGCAGTCAGGAGGACACCTCAAGGCCTATTATGCATACAGAAGATAATAATGGGACCCACGAGGACTTGTACGCTAATATAATTGATGAGTTTTGCGCAGAGTTGGATGATATGTTTTCAAATGATCCTCATCAGAGAGATGAGATGGAGATAATAGGTAACAGTAGCCAACAAAGAACTAGAGGAACAAGTTCAAGCTTCACCCTTTCGAGAGGTTGTCCCATCAGACATCTAGCTAGGGATGTTGGCAAGATCCAAAGGATTTCCAGTGTGCCTAAGGATGAGGTGGCAGTCGAGGGGCAGCAAATCCCACTTATTCATCTTGGGAAAATTAGAGGTATGCTTGATCAGACTCACATGATCTATGCCTTTGATTATAATTTACAAGTTGCAGTATGACAATGTGTGGGGAGTGTCTTCATTTTTCATCTCTTAGTGCAAATTTGTGAGCATGCAAAGTATCCTCAGCTGATTAGAAGGGGAAGTTATTTTTCAAAGCCGGTAAATGGTTTCGTTTGAGTACCTTTTCCATTGGTTAGTGTAGGATAGAATAGTTGTTGCAAACAAGTGCATTTCGCACATTTGATTTCAATAGTTTGC
>VDFB02051390.1:0-10762 GCA_007258455.2 Sequoia sempervirens
TTTTTTTTTTAATTTTTTTTTAAAACAACCCATTTTATTTTTTTCCATCCCCCACAATTTTCCGCTAAAATTGGACTTTTTTTTCCAAACTGATTTCGACCCAGATCGTCATTTTCCTCCGCGAACAAAACCCATGTCTTCGATTTTTCAAAATTAAATTTTGATTTTTACCCTAACACTTCCGGAGGCCATAACTTTTGACTCGGGTGTCCGTTTGAGCTGAAATTTGACGGGTGGTTGCGTTTTGAGCTAACGAGTGGATTCTCAACTAGTTTTGTAAAAACTGGTTGGTCTCCGTTTTGACCTATTTTTGGGGCCTCAAAGTTTCATCTTGACCCCTAAACTCCTAATTTAGTGTTTCTTGAAAAATTATTTTTGCTCATAACTCAACATGCATATCTCGAATCTGGGATGTTAGTTGGCAATTCATCCTATCTCACCAATGGGTATTTCTTGGAAAAAATTCGGACTCTCAAACATACGACCATGAGGTTTCCTAAAATGGCAAAATTTGACAATTTTTGAAAATTGCCAAATCGGGAAAAATCTACTTGTCAACACCTTACATCCCTTAAAGCCCCGGAGCTCGGTGTAGAATTGATTCCATCATATCCTTCAATCATTCTAGTCTTCGATCCAATCCTCATCTGAGCTTTAATCTTATCCCAATCTGAGCTTAGCCAAACCCCTAATCTGGGCTTTCATCCATCTGTAACAAAGTCTTAAGATCCTTCCCTCCATCTTCTTCAATTTTGTCCCATTCATCCATTCTAATACATCCATTCACTCATTCCATGTAACCATTCATCTGCTTCGAACTTTCATCTATCATCTCAAACATTCATCAAACCTCCTATCCTTTCACACTCTCATTCCATACTCTTGATCAATCATTTACTCATTCTGAGTAATCTTCCACTTGTTCCAAGCATCAGTCATCTATCCATTTGGCCACCTTTTCCTCAGCCAAATCCTTATCCCTCTATCCAATCCACCCAATCCTTTTTCCTCCCCCATCCCTATCCTATATCTTTATCCAATCTTCCATCTTTATCCTCATCCCATCTCCTAATCCCTTGTCATTGGTATCTAGCTATAGGCTTTACCCCATGCAATCCAATGTCATCCATCTTATCGTCATCACTTCTGCTTCTTTTGCACATATTTTCTATCTCATCATTCATCATTTCACCATTCATCTATATGGCATGTCATTTGCCCACTTCATCTTTGATGATTTGGCTAACTATCCCATCCCTGAGCTTTCTATAGTCACTATCGTCCAACATCATTTATCTTATCACTTCATCATTCATCTATCTTGTCCCATCGTGTCGGTCCAATCTTTTTATCCCCTTATCTAGGGTCATCTCATCCTCTTTCATCCATCATTTGTTGTCGGTCTTTAGTCGAACTACGTGGCCCCTGCGCTCTCACGTAGGCAAGATCGATCATTTGATCCGCCCCCGGGGTTCCATCATCAGTCTTCAACTCTTGTTCCTATTGTCTGTCCCGTCTTTACCATCCATCAAGGTCTCCATCTTGGTCAGTCGTCCACCTTTCATTGAACTACGAGGGCTCTGCGCTTTCACGTAGGCAAGGCTAATCTTTGATCGGCCCCCGAGCCCCTAGGTCTTTAGGTTTTATCAGTCCCATGTCTTGTCTCCCTTGTGTCGTGTCATCAAGCTATGCCCTTATCTAGCCAGTTCTTCACAAATAAGATCCACTTGTATCATGAAATCCAATCAATTTTTGAACATCCTGCGTCATAACGATCTTTTAGTTTCGTATCCATCATCTTTGGTCTCAACAGGATGCATCCTTCCTAACAGACCTCATCAATCCCATCCATCTCCTTGATCCTATGGCAATGGACGTTTAAAATTGATTGTGATCTTTTGATGCTTTTAGCTTTTGTTTATCATTTGAGCTCCCTATCATCACTTGTCAAGACCGCCATAATCCATCATATTATGGTGTGTTTTGATTGGTCAATATAGGGACATATCTTGATCTTTTTATGTCTATTTGTGTCTTCTTGGTTGTCCCACGTAGTACCCACCAAGATCCCTGAGGTCTTGTGTTATGCTGGGGCATCCTTTTGTGCTTGTGGTTATCTCAATACCTGGCCCGACCAAGGTCTTTCTGACCTTGGGGTGTTGGGATAGCCTTCTTGACTGTTATGTTTATTTGATGCATTAGACACAATTACGCCTTGGTTCTTCATACCCTGGTGTCTTGTGTTTGATGCTATAGCAAAAACCAGTGCTCCAAAGATGATAAATTGCATTTAGAATTGCATCTCATTCTCCATTCTATCGTCTTGCATGTATCCCCCCATCCATTCATCATTCATCCTTCATCCTTATCTCTATCCAATCTCCATCCATTCCACTTAGCACGAACCCATCATCATCCTCATCCACTAGTGTCATTCACTATCCTTTTGGTGTTGTTTTGGGATGTATCCTTCCCTCATCAACAACACTTTCATCATCATCATCGGGAGGTATTCTTCCCTATCCTTTAGTGGTGTTTTGGGATGTATCCTTCCCTCATCAATACCACTCAGTGGGATGTATCCTTCCCTATCCTCATGTTGTCTTGGGATCTTTAATTCCCTCATTGACAACCCTCCATCCATCATCAACCCATTTTGGCTTGTACCTTGACTGGGGCAACATCACCTTTTGAAATCTATTTGTGCTTCACCCATTTCCATGTCACTTACTCTCTTCCCCATCACCTTGCATCATCTTCCTCATCCCCCCTTGCATCACATCATCTATTTCGAGAGCACACACGTGTTCTCTTCAACCCGCATGTCCTCTCGAGGGGGCATCCTTCATCCCTAATTTTCATCACTTTCTTTTTCCCTTCTTAGTCACTCCTTTGGATGACTGGGGCATCTTTCCAATCTAACCATCTTCTTCTAGGTTCTATATTTTAATATTCTTTGAAATGATGCTACTTCGTAACACCATCTCAAAGAGGGGCAAAATGTAGACATCCAAATTTGGACACTTAATTTATCCAAATTTATCACTTTTCGTCTAAACATCCTCTTATCCGGTTAATTAAGTAATATTACTATTATTTAATTAATATCTTTAATTTTGCTAAATCCCTAAGGTATTTAATTAATAATTAAATACCTTACCCTCCTTAATCCTCTTTTCATTAAATAAATTAAATAAATATTGCATTTATTTACCCTCACATGTCATTTTCATCTAATCCTAATCCATCTCCTAATTCATTACGATGCACATGCCTAATCCTTGATTAAGATGTGTCACATCCTCCAACTTTTGCAAGTTGGCTTTTAATCCTAATTAGCCCCTAATTATCCTCTAATTACTTATTAATTAAGCCTAATCATTCTCCAAGGAATTTTTAATTCCTTTTTATTTGTCCTAGATTCCCCTCCTTTATATGTGAATTTTTAATTCACATTCCATCCTTCCAAGGTTTCTAGAACCTTGGACTTGTCACAATCTTCACATGTGACCCACCTTGGACTTGTCACAATCTCCACATGTGACCAAGTCCCACCTTTTTGGAGCCCACCTTTTACCCTCTAGATTCTTCCAATCATTGTGAATTTAAAATTCACTTTTATTCACCCAAGATTCCTTTTCATCCCCCAAGGTGCATGTCCTTTTCCCACCCCATGTACCCCAACTCATCTCCACCTCATATCCTTCCTATATCCATCTCTCACCCTCCACATAAGATGTGAGGGCTTGTGGGTTCTCAACCCACCATAGCCCTTCATCTTGACCTTGTTGGATCAATCTTGACCCTTGAATTCTCTAGAGAATTCAAATTCTTCTATAAATACCCCCTCCTCAAGGGCATTTCCACAACACTTCTTCATTTGAGCAACCTTATGCTGCTAATTTGCCTTCACAACACTTAGCTATCTTGCATCCTTATGCTGTCATTTTGCATTCTCAACACTTTGCACTCTCATAACTACATGCTATCCAAGCCTTTTTCAATCATTCAACCATCTTTGTCCATCATTTTGCATATTGAAGCTTGCATTATAGACATTCAAACAATCATCTAAGGAGCACACAACCGATCCGAGCAAGGGCCAATCAAAGAAGTTTCAACAACAAGGGAGGTAAAAGTGTTGGTGTTTCATTTTATTTGTATTCCTTTTCGTTGTAGCTCTCTTTTGGCTAATCTTGAGGTGTCCTTGGTGTTTTGTCTTTCATGTTTCTTAGTTAGATTCACACATTTAGAGTAGCATAAAATATCAAGGTATACGTCTCTACCTTATGTTTTTGAATGACCTCATGATTAGCACCTCAGCCTTTGATTTCAAAATCCAAGCTAATGAAATCAGACTAGTATACCCCCAATTGATCGATTATGACCAACAAGGACCACCGATTCTCAACACTTTCAAAAATGATGAGGCACTCTCAAAATTCATGGGGCTAAGGGATAACATTCCATGTGGTGATCACAAGGCAGGATTCATCATAGAGCTAGACACACAGGCATATTACAGAGAAAAGATTGAATACCTTAGTCGCAAAAATGAGAAACTGAGAATAATCTCCAAGTCCTTGAGTGAAAACCACGTTGTGGATCTCTCTAACCCTAAAATAGTAAAAAGAAAGGACACATCTAATGGTGAAAACCTCTCTGAGGCACCTGAAGATGGGGGATTCAATCTTCCTCTCGTAGCCTTACATAAGGAGAAATCAATAGTGCTGGTAGAGAAATGTAACCCAATCAACTTGGGGATAGAAGAGACTCCACACATCATCTTCTATGCAGAATCACTACTATCAGAAGAATAGGAGCTCTTAGCTTCCTTCTTAAGAGAGAGGAAGATAAACTTTGCATGGACATATGCTGACATGCCTAGAATTGACCCATAAGTAGTGGTTCATCATTTAGTCCTCTACTTTGAAGCTAAGCCAATAAAATAGAAGCTGAGAAAGATGCATCCTCATATCACCCTACTAGTCAAGATGGAACTAAAGAAACTATTGGATGCAGGATTCATACAGACAATCGCCTACCTAGAATGGGTGTCTAACCTAGTGTTGGTTTCAAAACCTATTGGGGGCATTAGGATCTACACAAACTTTAGGGACTTGAACAAATAATGTCTGAAAGATGACTTCCCATTGCCCAACATAGACATGATTGTGGACATGATTATTGGACATGAAATTCTCTCGCTAATGGATGGTTTTTTAGGGTACAACCAAATAATGATTATTGAGGAGGATCAACACAAGACTGCTTTCACTTGTCCATGGGGGACATAATGTTGGAAGGTGATTCCATTCGGCTTGAAGAATTCCAGAGCTACCTACCAAAGGGAAATGACACTGATATTCCATGATATGATCCATAAAACCATGGAGGATTATGTTGATGACATTCTAGCTAAATCCAGAAAGAGGAAGGATCATATACCAGCCTTGGGTGCCATTTTTGATAGAATTGAAGAGTATAAAGTCTGCTTGAATTTGAAGAAGTGCATCTTTGGTGTACAATCAAGAAAACTCCTAGGGTACATAGTTTCAATGAGAGGTATTGAATTAGACCTTGCAAAGGTAAAGGCAATACTCGAGATGGAGGCTCCCAGAACACTAAAGCAGTTGATAGGTCTCCAAGGTAGATTTCAGTCTATTCACAAATTCATAGCATAGTTGGTGGATAAGTGGGTCCTGTATTCTCACTTGCGCCATAAGGGAGTAATGTACAAATGGGACAACAAGTATGATCAAGCCTTTAACAAAATAAAAGAATATTTGCTAACACCTCTAGTTTTGATGCCACCAATTCCAAAGAATCCTTTGATCTTCTACATCTCGGCAACAATAGCAGCCCTTGGTGCTCTCCTAGCACAACATGATGAGAATGGAATAGAGAGGGTCATTTATTATATCAGTCAAACAATGGTGGGGCATGAGTTAAAATACACATTCATTGAGAAAGTCTACCTAGCTGTGGTGTTTTCTTCCCAAAAAATTTAGACACTACATCTTGGTGCACAAAATTAAACTCATTGCCAAAATTAACCCCCTAAAATATCTTCTCTCAAAGGAAATGCTTATTAGAAGAATGGCTAAGTGGGTCATGATACTATTAGAGTATGACATTGAATATGTGGAGTGGAAAGCAATCAAAGGCCAAGTCATCACAGATCAGCTTGTAGAGGCACCCATATATGTAGAGAATCCACTCATATCATAATTTCTAGATGAATCCATTTTTAACATCGACATAGCTGATCACTGGAAACTCTACATTGATGGGTCTTACACGCAGCATGAGTCTGGAGCCAGAGTTTTCTTCATCACCCCATAGGGGGACTGCATACCAAGGTCCTATAAAATGGCTTTTCCTTGCACCAATAACATAGCAGAATATGAGGCCTTAACCATAGGTCTTAGAATAGTAGTGCAATGGCATATAATGACTCTCAAAGTATACATAGACTCACAACTCATCATAAATCAAGTCGATGATGAATACCAAACAAAGGATGACATGATGACTCCTTATAAGAAGTTGGTAGAAAGCCTCAAAGAATCCTTCATGGACATTTCATTTGAGCAGATTCCAAGAACCAACAATAGAGCAGCAGAGACCATGGAAATCATCAGATCCCTCTTGGATATCCCTCGTAATGTCCCAAAACATGAATTCTTGGTAGAGCAGCTTCTCATACCAGCATTTGACGTACCAAAGTTGGAATTTGTGTGCAAAATCGTTGGTCCCGATGATCATTGGTATCATGACATTTATACCTACCTTAGGATAGGAGTCCTCCCTTCCAACTTTCCTTTAAGCCTTAAGAGAACATTCATCAAGAAAGCATCTTGCTTTGTCATCTTAGGAGAAACCTTGTACCGTAGAAGCATAGAGGGAACCCTATTAAGGTGTCTTAACCCTGAGGAGGTCCTAACTACTCTAACTGAGGTACATAATGATATTTGTGGCTCCCATTCAAGTGGTATGACCTTGGTCAAGAAATTCCTGAGGACTGGGTATTATTGGCCTACAATGGAAAGAGAGGCACATGACTATGTCAAAAGGTTCCTAAAATGTCAACATGGGGACCTCATCCATGCTCTAGCTCAAGAGCTCCATCTGATTGTTACACCATGGCCCTTTTTACAGTGGGGGCTTGATCTCATTGGAAAAATAACTCCAACTTCATCCAATGGTCACAAATTCATCATTACCGCCACCAAATATTTCACAAAATGTGTAGAGGGCATACCCATGACAAACATAACTAGGAAGCAAATATCGAAGTTCATCCTAAATTACCTCATATGTTGATACGATGTTCCTCAAGCTATCATTTCAGATAATGGGACACCATTCAAGAATCAAGATGTTCACGATCTATGTGAAAAGTTCAAAATCCAACATCACTTCTCCAATCCATACTATCCCTAGGGTAATGGACAAGCAAAAGCTAATAACAAAACCAACCTAAAAATCCTTAAGAAAATAGTTAATGACGTAGGTCATGACTAGCATCTGTAGTTAAATCTTGCCCTCTAGGCCTACTGAACCAACATCTGTACACCCATTGATGCCAACCCATTTTCCCTGGTCTACGGATCAGAAGCCATACTTCCCACTGAGATCAAGCTCCCATCTCTTAGAATATCATTGCAAAACCTCATCATGGATGGAGAATACTAAGTATCAAGATTGAATGAGCGATGTATGGAGGCATTAAATCATTTGCAAGTTTATCAAAATAGACTCAAGATGAGCTATAACAAGAAGATTAGAAGCAATACTTTCCAAGTTGGAGTATTGGCACTGAAGGAGAACTAGAACAATGTCCCAAATCCAAACAGCAAAGAAAAATTTGAACCCAACTAGTTAGGACCATTTGTTATCACAACGAGCTATAAGTTGGGGGCATATTAGTTATCAACACCCGAAGGGGAACCCCTACAGGATCCAATGAATAAATGTCACCTCAGAAAAGTTTATGCCTAAATCATGCAAGGTATAGAACAAAAAATCCATAAAAAATTAGAAAAAGTCCTAAAAAAATGGTCACCTTGATGAAAACCTGGCAAACAGGCATCTTGGTGACAACAAAAAAATAAAAAAATTAGAAAAGGGATCAAAATAGTAAAAAGAAAAATAATCGTCCTCTAGTGAAAACCACTTTGGTGGCACTTTGGGCAAATGCCTTGGTTAAAACCTAGAAAACAGGTGCCTTGTGTAAACAAGCACTCTCCATCCATCATGGTCTCTACAATTTTCTCTCCATCCATCCATCCACTGCATTCTCATCCATCCATCCATCACATTTCATCTACATCCCATCTACATCATAGCTTGGTCCCGTGTTCATGTCATGAACCCTCTTAGTACTACTCAACCCATTCCAAAGTTTAGTTTTTCCTACCTATATTGGAGTAGTCTATCTCATCATGTTGGGGGAATGCCTTGCATTGGATGAGATTCGTGTACATTCTTGAGGTTAGAAAATCAGAAAATTCAAAAACATTCAAAACATATCAAAATCCAAAAAATAGGTCAAAAAGTCAAAAAGATCAAAAACAGAGTCATCATGTTGAACTACGTCATCTGTGAGCTTTGAACATAGGAAAGGGTGACCTTCAATCATCCCCCAAGACAATTAGGTCAGTTCTATAGGAGTCTGTCATAATAAACTAACATCTCATCATGTTCATATCTTCATCTTGTAAATTAGTTTGGTCGTCAGTCAAACTACGTGGTCTCTGCGTGTATAATGTAGGAAAGGATAATTTGTTGATTAGCCCCCAAAGCCCCTAGGATTATTCTTTAGGTTAGATCTTGGTGAAAATATTAGAAAACACCTAAAAACTTGAAAATTTTGAAAATCAAAACATTTGAAAAATCTCAAAAATACCAAGAACAACCTCATAAACATCTTCAAAAAAATTCAAAAAACCCAAAAAATCCATCCATCCATCTCATCTCACTATCACCCACAATAAACATTACTCATAATAAATCATCATCACCCTCAACCTTTGGTGAAACAGATAGAAGGAAGTATAGTAGTAAAATTGTGAAAACCTAAACGTCAAAAGTCTCAAGCCTAAGTTAGTCAATAAACAAGTTAGTCAACTCTTTGTGTCAATAGCATTTCATCGAATCAATCCCATATCAAATCATCTAATATAGTCATGTCCTAGGATACATCCTTCTTACAATGGATATCAACATTACACATCACCGTAGTTTAGTCTCGGCTAACGATATGGAGAACATTGGCGTGTTTGTGTACTTAATCTTTTCTTTTGATTTATCTTATTGCACTCATTCCAATGACCTCTCAATGATATCTACTCAAAATGATTTAGAGAGAAAGGAATGGGGAAACGATCATTATCTTTTGTCTATTGTGCTTGTTGGACATTCTTGTAATATAACCTTGGCGAATACTTGCTCTGTTAGGTGTGTATGGAAGGTGTTTTGGGGCAGCTTGTTGACTATTCCATTCATAGGTTATACCTTTCCATATTTTGGTTTGAGATGTTTGAAACTTTAGAAGTGTATTCTAGCAAGGTTTCTATATGTTAGGTGTGAACAAGGATACTCCTAGCTGATTGTTGAGTCAAAGTCCATCACACTCGATACTACGCCATCTTGGTTTGTAATACCTTGATGCATCATATTTATGTGTTTATCAAAAAACAAGATAATTGGCCCTTTGAAAATCCCAACTCCATGGAAAATATTCATCATGTCATGTCCTGTTGGAATTTCTTCTGTCTTTTATCCCTCCCTTCTCACTCTTCATGCTAACATAGTTTTATGACAATTAATCATCATCATCATTTATCCTGCACCCATAAATTTTCAACATATTGCATATCATATCATATAGGAAACATGGATCATCTCATATTCATTGCATCACCATCATCATATAAATTTGTTGTTTTAAACATCTCATAAATCATCACATTACATTCATTATGCATAAACATCTCATAAATCATCACAATACATTCATTTTGCATAAACATTTCATAAATCATCCCATATTACCATTAGCATCTAGTGCATACTCAAGCAAAATATAATAGGTACGTAAGCATCATAAACAATCCATCACATTATGAGCATACATATCATCCATAATCATATAGAGCATCTCATAAAAGCATTCATTATGCCATCACATATACATCATAAGGTCATTTCTCACATCATAAATCATCATCGTCATACCATTTTGCATTACATACATTTCATAAATAAAATCACATCACCTTATAACATCGTCAATAAGTGCATATCATACATGAAAAATCACATACATCCTATCATCCATCATTACATAGTATAGATTTGTTAGTCACATATCATGACCATTGCATTTACATCATCACCATCATCATAATAGAAAAGGGTATCGAAAAAATAAATCATCTCATAGCATAAATCATCACATGCACATCTACACCATCATAAAAGCATACATAAAAAGGCACTACATGAGAAATACACCATCACAAACAGATAGCGCATATCATATAGATTCATTAATTGCATAACCATTGTATAAAACATACATCTAGTATATCCATCACATGCATCATACTACCATAACATCATTGCATCACATATAGAAATAGAACCATCCACGAATACATAAAAATAAACATAGTACATGACATATCACATCAACATCATCATCTCATATATATCATTAAAAGACTATCATAGTCCAAAATAATAATCAAGATCA